>LTDI01000014.1:0-90258 GCA_001654545.1 Fusarium agapanthi | reverse complement strand
CCTGGCCAGACCAAGCCTACTGAGGGTGGTAACAAGCCTGGTTACACTCAGCCTGCTAAGACCACCGAGGGTTCTTCCCCCAACGCTACCACTGATGTCCCCGAGGAGCACACCACCATTGTCACCAGCTACGACAGCACCTCTACTATCTACTCTACTAAGGTAAAGACCATCACCTCTTGTGGTCCTGAGGTCACCAACTGCCCTGTCACCGCCGGTACTCCTGCTGTTGTCACCGAGACTGTTGCCGTTTCCACCACCATCTGCCCCGTCACCGAGACCATTACTCACAAGGCTCCCACGCCCGAGAAGACTGGCTCTGACGAGAAGCCCGAGACCCCTAAGGCTCCTGAGGACAGTTACGACGTTCCCGATGTTGTCCCCAGCTGCTTGAACACCTTCCTTGACTATGTCGCCGACTGCAAGGACAACACCGACGCTGCCTGCTACTGCCCCTCCAAGGACTTCGTTTCCAACGTCTTTGAGTGCCTCTACGCCCACGCTGAGAACGACGACACTGTTGCCCAGGCCGTCTCCTTCTTCCAGGGTATCTGCGCTCCTTACGCCGAGAAGAACCCTGTCATTGCCACTGGTGCCGACTCTGTCACTGAGCACATCACTGTCACTGGTACCACCATCATCACCTCTGCTCACTACACCACCGTCGTCGTCGCTACAACCATCACTGAACCCGTTGTCGCCAGCGGTACCCCTGTTGAGGGATCCTCCACTGTCAAGACCATCGAGACTGAGATCGTTGTCCCCGAGGTTGGCTTCACCTCCGGCCCTGCTGGTAACGGTCCCATCCCTGCTCAGACTGCCCCTGCTACCGCTCCCGCTGCCGGTACTGAGGCCCCTGCTCCCGGCTACGAGGCTCCCGGCGCTGGTGAGACTCTCATCACTGGCAAGCCCGCTGTCGGCACCGGTGGTCTCCCCGCTCCCACCGCTACCGGCGTTCCCGTGACTGCTGGTGCCGCTCGCAACGGCATGGGCATCGCCGCCGCCATCCTGGCTGTTGCCATTGCCCTGTAAGGGTCATGATGCGCTTCGCACATCATCTCTGTTTTCCTTGTTGTTTATAGATTAGGTCTTGGTACCTGAGGCGGGACCTGTATGTACGTTATGTACGCCCGCACCCCGAGACCGCTTGAGCTTCCAGGGAAGTTAGACAGCGCGCTCATCAAACATGTATCATTCTTACGATCCTTACGAACTATGCATTAGTGTGGAAACTTGGTACTGACCGGATCCTCATGTGACATCAAGTCTGGAGGTCGAAGAAAAAAATGAAGTAGAAAAGAAAAAGAGCAAGGGAAGTTACCAGTTGAGCCGAGATGCACAGAAGCATATATACCCGCTGGCTGGTTGTTTAATGTTAATATTGACTTATTTTTTGTTTGAATCAATCCCCAATGCTCGCCTATGTTTGTTTTCCGTGTGGAGGAGTTGTTTGTCTCTTGTGAAGCTGTGGCCTCTTGTACATTCGGTGACTCTGAAGTAACTTGTAGATTGGCACCGGCCTTAAGTGACTATGCTTATGTGGACAGGAATTCTGCGCAGTTTGGTTTCTGAAGAGAATTAATTGTACGGGTTGTCTTTTTCTGCTTCTTGATATCTGTGGGAGGTGCCATGCTTAGGTCTCGTCTGCTGACAGTGATCAACTTGCCACCCTTGGTAGACCACCGATCGTCCAGATAGTGGAAGTCAAGACACTCGACTCAGCAGTGCTTCGACCTGTCTGATGCTTGGCTTCTCTCGAGTAAAGCATAAGACTGTGGCTCGTGAATCTACCATCGTTGCTTTTGGGTGGAGATATAGGCTAGTGATTATCTATTTTCGCCCAAGGGAAGACTTCACGATCGATCAATCGCAAGTTTGCGTCGAACATGAGGCACGGTCATGGCACGAAAGTATCCACACCCCGCGGTAGATACCTCCATGTGCTTGACACATGAGGCCAAGCACAGTGATTGGCCCTACAGGTGGTCTGTCAACGTAGGGGATGGCGCCCTTGTTCGATCACACGGGACGGCATTCAACACAACCCATCAGTTCGCCTCGTAGAGTGCTATCATGGAGATATGACGCTCTCTGAGTTATTGTTTCTATCCAAAGTGCATTTCCATGCTCTGCGACCGGGGGAACGCTTTCGCGGATCAAATCGGGAGGCTCGAAAGACTCCGTTCCCTTGTCAAACTTGAGATCGGCCGTTGTTCTCGGCCTCTTTGCACCAATTTCTTGATCCCCAGAAAGACAAGGCTCTTTGCTGTTTACAGAAAAGACTGCAGTGGTTCGGAGATATCGCGATGTTATTGGGAGACTATTCACTGCTCCCCGGCGCTACGACAAGGACTTCGCTGGCCCACCTCATGGAAAATGTCACTCGGACGGTCGGTTTATACGATGCTGAACAGGTCTAGGATGCATTCATCTTGTCTGGAACATCAAAACAAGACCATTCCTCGGATGTGATCCTGCAGAATCGGCCTATCAATTAATTATTGGACCCCCACATGAGTACGACAAAGCAGGTCAAGCCCAGAGAAAGGAAGATATTAGCCAGGCAGCAGTCAATCCGATGCTTGACATCCACAGTGGATTCATCCCAGCATCATTGGCTCCGAGCCACATTACAAGCTCTGGATGGAAGGCTTCTTTCTAGACTGGACGATTGTCTTGCCAAGACGTTGAACCGAACACCAGAGGCAAAGAAAGGCCCCCAGTAAAGGAAAGGAATATGCCTCAAGTCTCAATTTTTGGGCTACTTGACAATCGACTTCCTTTTGACCAGATCGTCAACAGCTCTATCAGTGAGTGCGATATCAGTCAGACGTGCTTTGGCCTGTGGGGTTACAGGCCATTGGGGCTGGTATATCAAGTTCAGATTGATGAGAGCCTCGAGACCGGGCCCACGGCCAAACATCATGCTTCGGAATCCCTTTCTAGTGGCTTGCCCATTTCTTTCCGATTGCTTGATGCCAAGATCATGGCTCACGACCTTATTTACGCCAAAAAAGGGCCTCTGTTGCTCTTCCTGGTTAGAAATGACCCGAAAACTCATCAGGGTCAAATCGGGTCTGGCTTTTCTCAATGTCGACCAGCGTCCACTTACCGGGAAACAATCTTGTACGGCCCCACGGCTTGTTGTGCAGTGCTGCGTTTCTTGAGACGCTATAAACGCGCTGTTGGTTGTTGGTTGTTGGTTGTTGGTTGTTGGTTGTTGGTTTTACGATCGATCTAATCTGTGTCGCAATCAATATATGACAAGCCACGTGCAAGGGAACCCTGGACGAACTCTTTGGCCCTTTTCTGAGACAAAAATGTCAATGAGCTTTCCTTCACATGCTTATACTCAGAGAAGGACGGACGAGATTGATGTGCCAATGCTACGCCGCACGATGGAAGGTGAAGGGCGGCCAAGAGGCGCGATCTTCGGTGCTGATGCTGCTTATCAGATTATCAGATGATCAGATATGCGACTAGCGCTGACAAACTTGCGTTGGTGTTCTTGGGGGCTAGGGGGGTCAACACCAAACGGCGCCATACATTACCAAGTAGTTCGAGCGACGCCACTCTCGGCCAACTCACCCCGGTCGATGTGCGGATAGCTTCTGGAAACAAGCTTCATCCAATAGATGATGCTCTCGACACTGCAAGGTCTCCATTTGGCACATCTACGGTGCTATTCCCAAAGGTTAGACTCGTAGGGCCAAGCAAATAGAGCGTGGATGATCGGTGTTAGTGCGTCTTTTTCTCGCCATCCCAGAACCAGGGACGTCTCTGCAGCGAGAGGGTTCGTCTCGAGCAGGGGCTTTCTGCCTTTGATTGCCCAGGGTCGCAATGAGCTTAATCCTTACCTGGCTCATGGCAAACCTCCACGGCCAGTTATAGGTGGGCTTAGGAAGCTCACCCATCGAAGACCAGTTACCGTTTTAGCCTTCCGAAGGATTCGCTCTTTGAAATCTAGCCATGGATGATCATCACCTATCCCGTTTCCAATTCTCGCTCTAGTGAGAGCTTCCCATGCAGCCAGAGTTGCAATGAGCTACGATCTTGGCCCGGTAGGGCAAGGTACTTAATGGGTGCTCTCCCCCCTTCAATGCGACCTTGTGGCCGGTCCCCTCATAGATTGAGCAATCGTCAAGCATACTTCTCTCTTTCTTCTCTCGGTCCATTGAGCCGAATTGAGCACCTCTTCTCTTTGGAACGATTCTGATACCTTTCGTTCCAATGGCGACTCATACAATGAACGGGCCTGAACCCGTCAACGAAGTGTCTGTCCCAGACATTGAGAAGGCTCCCGCCGACAACAATACCATGGTCGATGAGGATCTCAAGGACTTCTCCGATGATGAGTTCAAGCAGCAGGGTGTCAAGAAAGCCGAGGCCATCACCAGTGTCTGGACCAAGAAGATGCTGATTGCCACATTTGTCTTGTAAGTGGTTTCCTTACCTTGTCATGACTCAACTGACTCTGTTATCCCCAGTCTGTTCCTCGTCTCCTTCGTCGATAGTCTGCTCCAGAATGTGCAGAGCAACCTCATTCCTTACGTCACCTCGGCCTTTGCTTCACACGGCCTTCTCGCCTCAACTGGTATCGTAGCCTCGATTCTGGGTGCCGTCTGGAACTTGACTCTTGCCAAGATCATTGACATCTGGGGTCGAGTCTGGGGCTTCGGTGCCATGGTTCTCCTGATTGTTGTCGGTATGATCATGAAGGCTACGTGCAACAGCGTCGAGATGTATGCTGCTGCGCATACGTTCTACTGGGTTGGCCATCTCGGTCTCATCTATGTCATTGACGTTGTTGTCGCTGACACCACTACTCTCCGCAATCGACTGATCATCATGGGCATCAACTACACGCCTACCATCAGCTCGACTTTCGCTGGTCCCAAGATTGCTGAGCTCTTCTTGAAGAACCTCAACTTCCGATGGGCTTTTGGCTCGTTCTGTATCATCCTGTTGGCGTTCTGCGTTCCCGTCATGGTTATCTTCATCATGAATGAGATGAAGGCCAAGAAGTTTGGCCTTGCTCCTGAGAAGGTACATAACCACACTATTTGGGAGTCCTTCAAGTATTACTTTGTGCAGTTCGATGGTGAGTTTAATCTTTGTCCGCTTTCAGCGCGCAGTCTTTGACATTGTTATAGTTATTGGTCTTTTCCTGACCAGTGCCGGTTGGGCTCTACTCCTACTCCCTTTCAGCATCGCTGCTACTGCTCCCAACGGATGGGCCACTGGTTATGTTATTGCCATGCCAGTCCTCGGTGTCGTTCTCATTGCTAGCTTTGTCGTCTGGGAGAAGTTTTTCGCCACTGTGCCTTACTTCCCCTTCCACCTACTTGCCGACCGCACCATTTTGGGAGCCTGTCTCATCTATGGTATCATGTTTGCCTCTATCTTCTGCTGGGATACCTACTACGGCTCTTACTTGCAGGTTGTTCACTTTGAGAGTGTCACTACTTCTGGTTATATCCTCAACTCATTCTCTCTGATGGCTGCTTTCGTTGGACCTTTCGTTGGCATCGCCATTCGATACTTGGGACGCTTCAAGTGGCCTTCTTTCGTCGGTGTGCCTTTCTTGGTTCTCGGTACCGCCCTTCTCATCCACTTCCGTCACCCTGAGACTGCCGTCAACTGGCTTGTCATGTGTCAGCTTTTCAACGGTATCTACAGTGGTATCTGGTCCTTGACTGCACGTATCGCAGTCATGTCTTCCGTCAAGCATCAGGATGTCGCCGTCGCTCTGGCCATCTGGGGTATGTTCGGCGGTATCGGTTCTTCCATCGGCGTGGCCATTGCTGGTGGCATCTGGACAAACATGCTACCCACAGAGCTTGCCAAGCAACTCCCCGAGTCTGCCAAGAACATGACTGCTACCATCTATGGCGACATCAACGTTCAGCTGTCTTACCCTGCTGGTAGTCCTGAGCGAGACGCTATCATTGCTGCTTATGACTATGTGCAGCAAAAGATGATCTACGCTGGTTGCGCGTTCATCCCTCTCTGCGTCGTCTGCCTCTTCATGTGGAAGAATATTGACATCAAGGAGAAGGATGCTCAAAGCAAGCAGGCCAAGGGCATGGTCTTCTAAGAAGTCTACGAGACAGACTCACGAAAATATCTTATGAAAAAGGGGCAGGGATCTTATGAGTCTCTAGGTAAAGATTAATGAATCAATATAATACAAAAGTTCCATTCGCTTTATAGACATCTCAGCTAGACTTCATTAAGTACAATGCAGTCGCTTCAGTGCTTTAATGCTTTAATGAATTCTCGGACTTGCATCAATGTGATACCGTGAATAATTCTGGAAACTGCATTAATGCCGATGATCTATGGTCTCTTCAGGGAGTTCCTTTATTTTGCGATGGCGTCAGTCCGATGTACAGTATCAGAGCACGTAACATGGGTTTTATGGTTCCCAGGAGCACATTGAGCAATCAATCGTCAATTGAAGAGCGTCTCCTTTTCTTCTCACGGTTGGCATGGCCCTGATACCATGAAGGAGGGATTTAATAGCATAGGCTTGCCACAAAATCAAGGATATATGATAAGTTTGTTAAGTGATCTAGTAGTCATTAATCGCTCGACTTCCTTGTAGGAAGCGCATGAATTTCCCTCTCTTTCTTACACTCTATATGCACCACATCATTACAGCTTGGCTCCCTTCTCCTTGCGAGCCTGCTTCTCCTTGTCTCTCAACAGACGTCGAAGGATCTTGCCACTAGGACTCTTGGGAATAATCTCAATAAACTCAATGCCGCCCTTGAGCCACTTGTGGCGCGCCTTGTGCTCTTCGACGTGCTTGTTGATGCTTTTTGTGACCTCCTCGTCGGACTTGCCCTTGGCCTCGGATGCTTTGACGACGAAGGCCTTGGGGACTTCGCCAGCTCGGTCATCGGGGACTTGAATAACGGCACAGTCGTCGACGAGGGGATGGATGAGAAGATGAGCTTCGAGCTCAGCTGGTGCGACTTGGTGGCCCTAGTAGAGTATATAAGTAGGTGAGCAAGGGCGTTAAGGTGGTGAATTTTACCTTGACTTTAATAAGTTCCTTGATTCGGTCCACAATGACAAGGTGCTCAATGCCCTTGGGTGACTTGCGAACGATAACCTCGTCACCTGTTCGCATCCAGCGTCCATCGCTGTGGTTTACAAAGGTCTCAGCTGTGGCCTTTGCATTGTTGAGATAGCCCGGAACAACGTTGGGGCCTTGGACGTAAAGTTCACCGGGGGTGTTGTATTCCGTAACCTCTTTGCCTTCAGCATCGATGACCTTGGCCTTGATGCCAGGAAAAAGGGATCCAGAGGAGCCGGGGTCGATATCGAGTTCGGTAGTTGATGAGACCACGGGCGACGTTTCAGTGAGACCTACAAAGTTAGTGACGAGACACGACGCGTGATTGAAGGGGACGTACCGTAGCCTTGGCAGATATTCCAACTGGGCCAGATTTCATTCAAGCCGGAGATTGTTTCCTTTCCGAGGGGAGCAGCACCGCTGAAGATGAAGCGGACAGAGCTGAGGTCGTACTTTTGGCACTCAGCCTTGTGGCTCAGCATTTGAACCATGATGGGAGGGACGAGGGCCAATTGCTCGATCTTGAAGCGTTGAACGGTAGCAAGGAACATCTTGAGCTCGAACTTGGGCAGAATGACTGTCTCATCGCCATTGTAGATGCCTTGATACAAGTTAGTTTAGTGAGGCGTGGGAACAGGGGTGAGATGGCATTACCCCAATGAGCGACTGGTACGAGGCCGTAAATGTGACTGAGTGGTAAGAGACCAAGCTGAACCTGAGTGTCGACTCCCGCTACTTTTCGGCCCTCTGCGTTTTGGACTGTGAATTGCATAACGTTTGCGATCACATTGACGTGAGTGATCTCAACCGCTTTCTACAGTTTGTGAGCCGTGTACGCATTTCATCGAAACCTGGAGAGACTTACGGGGAGACCTGATGTTCCACTGGAGTAGCATAAATACGCAACTTGCCTCAACCCTTGACCCTTGATCCAATTCAGAGGCTGCAGTTCAGGCGCATCCTTGCCCTCTGCGATCAAATCGTCAATTGACTTGAAAGGTGGCTTGGACTCGAAACCAGGCACGGGTAGAAGAAAGACACGATCCTCGGGGATACCGACAGCCTTCGCGGCAGTGAGAGCGGTCTCGAGAAGAGGGACACAGGTGAAGAGGGCGTTTGCGCCAGATGAGCGGAGCTGATGCTCGAGTTCTGGGGCAGAATATGCGGCACTGGCGGGTGTGACGATTCCGTTCAAACGATGAACAGCATGGGTCATGGTAATGTAGTCGATCTTATACGTTAGTTGGATTTTTGTGTGACTGAGCTCGAACGTACAGTGTTGACTGAGAATAGCGCCACTACTCTATCCCACTCAGTTCCATCGTGGACATCATAGGCAAGGCGCTTTGCAAGAGCACGCGCGAGAAGTTTCTCACGCTGGATGACCTCTTCTGTGGTGTACGTCTTACCAGAGATACCACATGTGAAGGGGTTTCTGGACTGAGCAATAGGCTTGCGAGCGTGCTTATCGCTGAAGATGAAGTCCGGGATGGTGATTGACTCGGGAGGTTCTAAGGAATGTGAGCAGGGGAGCTGAAACTGACGACAGGGTGAGTTTACCGAAGGGCAGGCTAACCGAGGGAGGAGGATAGAAGACCATCTTGAATAGGGATTAGAGGGAGGGGATTTAGAGATTAGAGGGAAGAGGAGAGGATGAGGAGAATAGAGGAAAGGGAAAGGGAAAAAAAGATGAGGAGCTGAATATGTACTGTGTAGTTGGTTCCCTGCTTCTCTCTTCTCCTTGTCGCTTCGGGGGCTCCTCCAAATCTGGGGAAGACCCAATTTAGCGCGGTTTGATTCCCACTATCTCCGCATTACACCAATCTTGGCCCTATTAGCTACGATTCAAGACCTCGGTGCCAGCCGAGGTAGAGGAAATAGGGTCGTTGCCATAGGGGTTACGTACATCCATGTTTTGGGGTCAAAGCTAAAGTCGAGGTGCATGTGACTAAAAAAAAATTAAGGTTGACAGTAATTTTTAGTATCTTCTGTATCTTCTATCGTTGCAGGAATTGGAGTACCTACTGGTAGTGGAAGTGGACCGTATCTTTGATGCCTCGGTAAGTGGCTTGCATTAAATTCCGCCCTAGTTCCGCCATGTCGGCATTTCCAACGTCTTCCGTGCTCGATAAGGAGCGTTGTTCCTCGATGAGAATTCATGTATACGGTGCTATGTGAGAGACTTATATCGTTACTGCTCCAATCGAAAGTCAAATGAAGCTCAAGTAAGCTTACCGTTGCACGTTTCTACCCGCGCTGACGTCCACCAGTCAGGATGAACTCAGATTGCCTAAAAAGGCAGAGAGAATGATGTCCAGATACCGAAATTACTCATCAAGAGCAACTACACGCTTGTTTATGGCTGCTGATCACAGACTATCATATACTGCTTTTCGTATGTTGGTGAAATTGACTTCAGCGCCCTGGTTCTGTCTGTTGCTTCTCGCCGTAAGGGCTTTACCCACTGGAACCAATAATTCTCTCAGCTTTCAATCCGATCAGAGTTGAATTTGTCGCCTTTCGCTCACCGCCAACAACTACCGGTATCACCCATCGGAATTGCGAAATGGGGGTACGATGTAACTCTCTGACTCAGAAATCTCGCACCTCCCTGGCGATGCACGACAGCCTTGTGAGAGCCTCAAGAGGGATGCCATTCATTGACCTTTGCGATTCTGCATCCTACAGCAGAGCGCCGACGTTTCTCAAGAAAAGACTCAGGTAGACTACCGCGATTACGATTACACAGACACGACCATTTCTTGATGGATACAGAGTGTCTCCCGAGATATCCGAAAGTCTTCCTTCCTCCCGCGTTGCGCAAGATGTGGCTGTCAGCGGTTGCGGCACCACGAGCAAAGCACGTTGATCCAACACGATGGGTGCACAAAAAGTCTACATCGAGGGAAGAGATTCTCCGAAAGTATCTCCCGATCGTGAAGCCATGACATGCTGTGCTCCCTTTCTACTAAACACAGCATACACGCGATGAGGCCCAGTACAGCTGGAGCAATTTCCCAGGTCACGCAATTCATGAGTACAAGGTGAGATAACGCAAAGATCAAACGCCGCCGTATGCTTCATGCCGCGGATACCCTAAATGCGGTCTATCAATTACAATCGTCATGTCCGAGAGATGTCATTAAAATATGCACAACCATATCTCCCACTATAGCAAGTTGACTCCGAGAGCAAACCCGCCAATGACAGCAAACACCCAGCTGAGGGGTGTAGGCTGCCATGCGGCATTGTCATCGTCGTCACCGCCACTACCAGCTCCGGCAGTGACTGTGACAGTTGGTCGACCGCTGAAGGTCTGTGTCGTCACGACGCCTGTGGCACAGTCGCGCTCGAAGTCGGGACATGAGGTGATGGTGTAAGTGGTGGTGTACGCAGAGGTAGGGAACGAGCCGCGTGTGCCAGTGGCAGTAGCCGCCTATCAAGGTTGTCAGTTTAATCACGCAGGAGTACGAGGGAAGTATCATGACTTACACGTCCAGTGGCTGTGATATCGGAACTCTTACACTTGCCAGTCTCACTGGGCACAGCGTCAGATCCAGAACCAACAGCAACAATGTCCTCATCACCACAATCAGCAGCCTGGGCAAGATGGACCTCCTTGTTATCCCAATCGAAGACGAAGTATCCGGCGCGCAGAACAGAGTCACCAAGAATCTGCTGGTCACTGGTAGGAACAAGACCAATGTAGCACGTTCCAGGTCCAAGCTCAAGAATAAAGTCGCTGAAGGCAACTTTAATGATCTTGTCACCGAACCCAAAATCAACCGTGCCATCGAGGTCGCGGTTTTCACAGTCGGTCATGTAAAAACCCTCGCCATCGTTCTGAGCATTGAGGGCCTCCAGAATTGGTCCCGCGACCGACATGTGCATGCGGGTGAGAGTCGTTCCAGAGTCGAGCATAACGTTGGAGTCAGAGCTGGAGACACGAATGTCCTGTGTATCACCGCTGACAGTGACGCCGAGGCTATCCAACTCAACGGCGAGACGGTACTCACCACCCTCACCACGAATGATAGGCCGTGGCTCCAGCTTGCCAATATACTTGCTGCGATCAACACCGCCGTAGATCAAAGCACCTTCTGTATCGTCCGAGTGTCGCAGATCAAGCGCAAACACACGGCTGTTGATAAGTCCCTGATCAGCCATGGAAGTGAGCAATAAGCTATAAGGCTCATCCCCGTCAAATCCGGCCCTCAGATCAGGCGCAAGACCTAGGATACCCTGTGAGATACCATTGCTCTCAATCAAAACACCAAAAGTCTGGTTTCTCAACTTTGAGTCTCCAAATGTCATGAGATCTGTATAGTATCGGATCGTCGCAGATGTATGCGTCGTTGAGTCGGACGCGTCGCCGTAGTTGAGTGTCTCGCCACCAAAAGGGCCGATGGGTGGTGTCTTTGACTTCCGAGGGTCGTATTGTCCAAAGTCAAGGCACTGGTTGTATTGAGTAGCGGATTGAGCTTCTTCGCAGTCGGGGTTTACCCAGAGTTCGTTGGAGCCGGTATCGAGAAGGACTGTGACTTTTTGAGAGGGAGTACCGATTTCAACTATAGAGTATTAACAACTGTAGTTAGGTAACTATGAAGAACACAGTGACATACTGTCTGTCGCGTAGAAGAAATCTTTGTTCTCGAGTCGAACGGCGATAGCGTCACCATCTTGACGCTTATCGTGCTGCTTATTCTTGTTTCGCTCCACGGTACCAACGTGCATCGACAGATAACCTTTGCCTGCCTTCGATCTCGGGAAGCTAACGGCGTCAACGCTGCCGAGTAAGCCTGCGGCTGTAGTTATCGTGGTCCATCTCATGATGACTTCTGTGGTATTGTTTGCAAAAGGCTACAACGGTTTCTGACAACGTCCCCAGGGGGAAGAGAAGAGAGGCTGCCTCGTCTTTAAACTAACAACTCCAAGGCCCCCAGTGGCGTTTTCCCTGCCCTACCTCACCCCCGGGCTGTGCCTTGGTTGGTGGATGTGCTAGGATCTAAAGGGACGGAATTAGCGGGATGTGCTTGGCTGGTGGTCTTG
Organism: Fusarium agapanthi; assembly: GCA_001654545.1. Lineage (NCBI taxonomy): Eukaryota > Fungi > Ascomycota > Sordariomycetes > Hypocreales > Nectriaceae > Fusarium > Fusarium agapanthi. The sequence goes on along the minus strand of LTDI01000014.1, from coordinate 78,125 downwards.
GCGGTTGCTTAGACGTTGGGTAATACGGTACTGTACGGCTGAAAAGTCCTTGACGTAGGGGTTTTGGACCTGCATAATTGGGCTCTGGGGCGTTGTTTTACGCATGAGAAGGCTCTGTTGTGTAACGTGTTTCTATTCAGAGCATGTCTTCTGCATAGTGAGTCTCTAACTAACAAGAGACAGCTAATATTTGTCTCTGTCTACGGAGTAACAATGCCTTTCTTTATGTCGAATCAGAGTCAGAGTGCCAATTCAAGGCGCTCGCTAGCCCCCCCATGTCTCACGTTACAGGCGTGATCTATTCAGCTTGGCTCATTTATCATGACTCCGCCTCTCTTCCTAGCAACCAGGCTAACCCCAACCAAGCAGATCTTCGGTCATTTCCCAATGAGACTCGCCTTCTTCCTGATCACAAGAAAGACGGCAATCAATGTAGTGTCTTGGCCAGTTGGAGGATGCAGTAATAGGGCTAGCCTTCAGCTTAAAAAATCAGAAGGGGGTAGGCGGCTTGCGCGGCCTTTTGTAGTGGATGATGTCTTTGAAGCTCAATTGGGATTAGGGATCTCAGCCCGTGGCGATTTCGACCCTTGGCTCTGCGCCTTGTGCCACAATCGAAAGAATCGGCAGCAACGGGCATTTGGTAGGGAGGCTTGGGACAAATACGATATGTTGCATGTCCTATTCTGAATCTGAGTCGCATAAAGTGAAACGTTGGATGCAAACGAGTGAAGCGATTGGGCACACAATCAAGCTTGACCCTGTTGCTTGTGGAAATTAAGCTCACGGGAGCCGATTCTTGTGGTTGCAAGAATTAGATGATCCTAAGTTTATCTACAGTAACATTCGGTGAGAAGCATATCCTAGCCTACCACTCGACAATCAGAGTTTTACCCGAATGCACTGGCGTGTGTCTGTTTCACTTTATTTGCGCTGACGATTCTCAGCCCTGGCGTGGAATCCTTGTTCGCGGTGCCGGTGTAGGGTAGGACAACATGACTTGTTTTTTTATAAATTGCATTGATGATGAGCAAGCCATGTGCAACGATGTTTGCGCTTAATGATACGCAAGCCATTCGGCGGTAATTCTAGATCGGCGGCCTCGTTGTAATTTGATGTTGCAGCGCGTTCACAGATAGGGGCCATGAACAGGCGTACTGAGGACTTTAGCTAACAACTTGATCAAAGTCAGTGTATTACATGACGGTGAGAACAGGTGAAAGGTGATCCTCGGTTGTTATATTTGCTGAAATCAGTCCAAGATATTCCAAAACCTTTTCATCTAGCTGGCAATTTACAGATCGTTATATTTTACAAGTCATGTCGTCTATCCAGTCTCATTTTATTTATGCCTTCAAACCTGTGCCCGACACCAACAGCGCAACGCTGCCGAGCTGCCTTCTCAAATCCTCCTTGTTAACATCATGGGTATCCTCGACCTCTCCCCACTGTCCGGTTTGCCAGTCAACTTCAAGACTGGTAGCAGCAGCGGCTTCTTCAACACCAAATTTCTTACCAGGGTTCAAATGACCCCTTGCGACTGAACCCTCGGTCCACTCAACAACGAATCGTGCAGCAGCAATGAGACTCTTGCCAGCCAATGCGGCACGCTCAAGTCCGGCAATCTCGAAAGCATCGAGACCAGTGATCCAGCCCTGAAAAATCTCACGAACTCCAGGTGCCTGTGACTGAGGCAAGATGGAGTGGCCGTCAAGGACTGGATTGATGGTGATGCCTGGCCAAACATGTGTTGTCAGGAAAGACACAACCTCCTCGGCTGTGCGCTTCTGCACATCTCGTAATGACTCTCCAGCTTCATTCCTGCGATCGTGCGCTCCTGCAGGAGGGTTCCAGCAGAGTATAGAATCGGTATCGAGGTATCGTAGTAATGTTGTAGCAATGGCATTTCGGACCTCTGGAATTTCGCCTCCAGTGGTATTATCAGCCGCTGCGATATCGAGAGCTCGGCACGTTAGACTTGTAAGAGGGATCAAATGATGTCTTGTAGCATCTTGAGCAGAAGTCAAAAGATCCCATTCGAGGGCGAGAGCGGAGGCAAGATCGGGCTTGGTGATGGGAATTTGAACGATCTCCTTTGTCACAGGATGTCTCAACGGCCGAGTATCGAGGAAGACTTGAAGAGCGCCTGTATCTCATGAGCATATGCTTTGATGGTGGGGTAAATGCATTTTGACTAACCATCAACTTCCTTCACAGAGACATCCTTCCAGAATCGCATCCTCAGACCACCGCCTCCCTTTCCGGAACTAGCATTTCGAAGCTCCTTAGCATGCTTGAGCATCTCAGCCTGCTTTCTCCGCCTGGCAACTCGCTGATGGACATTTTCGGCGGGCTGGATCGGTGGCTCAGGTGGCGGGCCGGTGCCGACCACTGGAGCGACATTGGCGGCCTTGACAACGGTCGAGTGAATTGGACGGACAAGGGCCGGGCGCTGGATAAGCCGAGGCGCAATGCGAAGTGGTACTCGTGTTACAGACTTCATTCTGGGCGACAAGTTGGGTCGTGAATTGAGGTTGAGAGAATGAAGCTGGGGGATTTAAAGATGCGACCCGGAAAATTGGGTCCGGCTGGAAGTTCAGAGTGGGTGGATGGATTCAGGGTCGACATGATGTCACCTTTTGAAGGTGAGAGCTATGAAAAGGGCTCCAAGAAGTCTTTTTTGACATGTAAATATGGTAATCATAATATGTTAGGCAGTCTCTAGTAGCCATCCAAGCTATTAGGATATGTTAGAGTATCGATGTAAGTTTAATTGAGCATCTTGAAGACTGCCGGTACCTCAAGCTGCAGTGCTCCATTCTCCAGCAGCAACCTTGCCTAAGTACAGTGGCCATAGCGATGGGACAATGGTATACGGAAATGCTAATTATATGGGAGCTGATGGATCAAAGAGATAGGATAAAGCTTAACCACTATAAAAGACTGAAGATTCGGCAATTGAAATTCTACCGTCGACTTCCAAGCTGAAGCCAATGCCAAAGTTGACACGAATCCCCGTCCGATAAGGGCCTGATAAGATCACGTGATACGACACCACTCATCCCTGAAGCGTAACTGCGACGTGGTGGTTTCTACTACCTTAGGAGCGCCTCGACCGCAACCTCAAGTCTCCCTCGACCAAACCTTTTACCTCAACCCAGTTGCCCAACATGAGTTACGGCAAGAAGGACGAAGACGCCGATCTCGGGCTGGTCAAGGTTGATCGAACTCAAGTCTTCCAAGAAGGTTTGTATCCTACAATCGCCTTATTCCTATTCTCCCCCCACAGTCAAGCTAAATAGTACAACAGCACGACTCTTCAACAGCTCCCCTATCCAGCCTCGACGATGTCGCATTCTACTCACCAAGATCGCTCTCCTTCTCTACACGGGAGAGAAGTTCCCCACCAACGAAGCTACAACCCTCTTCTTCGGTATCTCGAAGCTCTTCCAGAACAAGGATGCTAGTCTCCGACAGATGGTCCACCTTGTTATCAAGGAGCTCGCCAACTCAGCTGAGGATATTATCATGGTTACCAGCACGATTATGAAGGATACTGGCGGCAGCACCGACGCCATCTACCGACCCAATGCCATTCGCGCCCTCTGCCGTATTATTGATGTAGGTTGCTTTGCCAGCAGGTACACCGACACCCCTGGAAGCTGACACTGTAAAGGCCACGACCGTGCAATCGATCGAACGAGTTATGAAGACCGCAATTGTCGATAAGAACCCCTCCGTATCCTCTGCCGCACTCGTTTCAGCATACCACCTCCTTCCTATCGCCAAGGATGTCGTACGACGATGGCAGAGCGAGACCCAGGAGGCCGCTGCCTCTAGCAAGTCCTCCGGTGGCTTTTCCCTGGGATTCTCCACCTCAAGCAGCCAAGTTCCCATGAACCACTCGACCATGTCGCAATACCACGCTGTCGGACTCCTATATCAGATGCGCATGCACGATCGAATGGCCCTTGTCAAGATGGTTCAGCAATTCGGCGCTGCTGGTGCTCTGAAGAACCCCGCCGCTATCATCATACTGGTTCGACTTGCTGCACAGCTCGCTGAGGAGGATGCTTCATTGAGGAAGCCCATGATGCAGCTCCTCGATGGCTGGCTGCGACACAAGAGCGAAATGGTCAACTTTGAGGCTGCCAAGGCTATCTGCGACATGCGAGATGTTACTGATGCTGAGGTAGCGCAAGCTGTCCACGTCCTTCAACTGTTCCTCACCTCTCCCCGCGCTGTTACCAAGTTCGCTGCTCTCCGAATCCTCCACAACTTTGCCAGCTTCAAGCCTACCGCCGTCAACACCTGCAACCCCGATATCGAGCTTCTCATCTCGAACAGCAACCGATCCATTGCCACTTTCGCCATCACCACGCTCCTTAAGACCGGTAACGAGGCCAGTGTCGACAGGTTAATGAAGCAGATTTCCACCTTCATGTCCGAGATTACCGACGAGTTCAAGATCACAATCGTGGAGGCTATCCGAACCTTGTGCCTCAAGTTCCCCAGCAAGCAAGCTGGCATGCTTACCTTCCTCAGTGGTATTCTGCGCGATGAGGGTGGATACGAGTTCAAGAGGGCTGTTGTGGAGAGCATGTTCGACTTGATCAAGTTCGTCCCTGATTCCAAGGAGGATGCGCTTGCCCACCTCTGCGAATTTATTGAGGATTGCGAGTTCACTAAGCTGGCTGTCCGAATTCTTCACCTTATCGGTCTTGAGGGTCCCAAGACCGCTCAGCCTACCAAGTATATCCGATATATTTACAACCGAGTGGTTCTTGAGAACGCCATCGTGCGAGCTGCTGCTGTCACTGCCCTCGCCAAGTTCGGTGTTGGCCAGAAAGACCCTGAGGTTAAGAGCAGTGTCCGTGTCCTCCTCACCCGATGCTTGGATGATGTCGATGACGAGGTCCGTGATCGCGCTGCCCTTAACCTGAAGCTCATGAATGAGGAGGATGATGAGATGGCAGCTCGATTCGTCAAGAACGGTAAGCATGAATTAATGACTGACTGTGGATCACTGCTAATGCGCAAGCAGAGAACATGTTCTCCCTTCCCTACTTCGAGCAGCAGCTTGTCCTGTACGTCACATCAGACGACAAGTCTGCTTTCGATAGTCCCTTCGATATTGCCAAGATTCCTGTGGTTACTCGGGAGCAGGCCGACGCTGAGGACCGATCCAAGAAGCTGATTGCCACAGCCCCTACACTCAAGGCTCCCAAGATTGGCCCCACCAAGCCTACCGGAGCGGAGGCTGTTGCTTCTGCTTCTGCTCAGGCTCAACGGTATGCCCAGGAGCTGCTCGAGATCCCCGAGATGAAGGAGTTTGGCAGTGTCCTCAAGTCTTCGCCTGTCATCGAGCTTACTGAGGCCGAGACTGAGTATGTTGTCAGCTTGGTCAAGCACATCTTCAAGGAGCACATTGTCCTCCAATATGAGGTTAAGAACACCTTGCCCGACACTGTTTTGGAGAACGTCTCTGTTGTCGCTACTCCCGCAGACGAGGAGGAGCTCGAGGAGGTCTTCATCATTCAGGCTGAGAAGCTTGCAACTGATGAGCCCGGCAAGGTCTATGTTGCTTTTAAGAGGGTTGGCGGCGAGGCTTCTCTGCCCATCTCCACCTTCTCCAACGTCCTCAAGTTCACCAGCAAGGAGATCGACCCCTCAACAGGCGAGCCCGAGGATTCCGGCTACGATGATGAGTACGAGGTGGCCGAATTCGACCTTTCTGGCAGTGACTACGTGATTCCCACATTTGCTGGCAACTTCAGCCACATCTGGGAGCAGGTTGGTGCTTCTGGAGAGGAGGTCACAGAAACCCTCCAATTGAGCGGCATGGAGAGCATTGCGGGTAAGTCGACTGTTGAGTTCAGAGAAGACATGGCACTAACAATTTCACAGACGCTACAGAGCAACTTACAAAGGCTTTGTCGCTCCAGCCTCTCGAGGGTACCGATGTGCCTGTCAACCAGACCACCCACACACTCAAGCTTCTCGGCAAGACAGTCGGTGGAGGTCGGGTGGTTGCCAACGTACGGATGGCTTACTCATCAAAAACTGGTGTCACGACCAAGATCACGGTGCGAAGCGAAGAGGAGAATGTGGCTGCGCTAGTCATTGCGTCGGTCGCTTAGAGATAAACAACAGAAGCAAAGCGGGCGTTGAAAGGATCATGATGTATCGAAAGCTTTGTCTCGGTTTTAGACATACCGTACAAGTGTGGCAGTAATGTGATTATTTACGATTCGTTTTCTTGTCCTGGAATCACGATTGTCACTCTGGGGTGGTTAAAAGGCTCGTAAAAGTGATGAGGGGGGATATTCATTGGGTGGTTAGAGGGAAGCGAAGAAGGTATAAGAGCATGTTTTTATCGGAGCATGGTTGTTGGGGCCATGTTATTTGTTGCAAAAAGATGAATTTACGTACCTAGTCAGACCCGAGGCTGTGATATGTGACTTGAGTTGAGGTGTAACAATTGTCTACCAGGAAAGCTTGGAACACACAGCTTGTCTTTGAGACCATATGCTTCCGTATTCTTGACCAGCATGTTGGTGTAGCCCAGCCTGTCTGAGTTAATGTTTGCACGTGGTGGTATGGGCTTGATGCTTGTGGCATTTGCTGGTGACACAGGTTCAAGCCACAGCATTAGACTATATGTGTAGCATATGATTGCGCACTTATGGCAAAGAGGGCAGCATGCAGGCTCATGTATCTCCTGCTTTGTGTTTGTGTGACTGTTCTTTTTCCGTTTTGGCTAAGTGAGATTGCTAAGGGACGACGCTGTTGGCGCGCTGTCACTCATGTTAACCCAAGTTATACTTAGGCAACATCGCAGACAGGAGAAGTGATAGGAGACAACAGGCGATTAGTGGGGTGATATACTGCCGCTGATTCCGTTGAGATGTTGGTGTTAGCAGAGCAAATGATCAATTGTATGGCTTCGTACAACATATGAAACAGCCCAAGGAGGAAGCGCTTTGCCGTTTGGGACATGTTTTCCATTCGGCAATTAGAAACAAGCATTTCATTTTGGTAAATGATTGACACAATTCTCGGACGGACATGAAACTCCCACTGATTCCTCTGCGTGCGGTCCTGAAGTATATATATCTCATTTCTCCCACTTCCATCCTCCCACTTCTTTCGTTTAGTCAAGCTATTATCATGCTCCCGACTTATATATACTTAAGTATACAGTCATATACGCTTAAATTCAGGTAATCTACCTTTCCGTATTAGTCTATATTCATCACATTGGCACTGGATCCCGTATTCGGCGTTGTGCTGGCTCAGGAGGATCGTTGACTGGAATATCTTTACTGGACAGTGAGGTCTCATCTCACTGTTTCCTTCATGTGTCCCTGGGATCCTGCGAGTATATAGAAGAAGGGTAAGTTTCTAGCAAACAACAGCCCCAAAAGCAAGGTTGCACCGGCTAATGTATCAATGCACATGGACAGAGAAGGCTTGGCCTTTTATCAACTTGAACGAAGACACTTCCTGGAGAGATGGAAAAACGCATGCTTCTCTCGTAGCTTGGTGATGCTATCTCCAGCCACACTCTCTCCATTTGCCCTAGGAATCTTCGAAAGCCATAAGAGACAAAGAAAACAACGCATTGCTGGCCTATGGACTCAATTTGAAATCATCCAAAAGCCCAAAGTTCACTTACTTCGAGTCCACTCGCACCCCTACAATAAGCAAGATATGACATGCGTTTTCGTATCCAGACCTGGAAGATGTTGGACACTAGGCAATGAGGTTCAGAGCGTAAGTACCAGAAAGAAAGCATGAAAGCCGCGGCAAAGGACTTTCCCACCATGTATTGACTTGTCCCCTAAGAAGCATCCCACCCATGCGGTTGAAGCATGCTGTATTCTTTCCAGAGATACCGGTGCGTCGGGACCCAAGAGCTTGGTTTGAAGCCTTGACTCGGGAACAAGATGCCTTTGGGGGATATGATAGCGGAGGGAGTCTCAATTTTGACTTGAGAGATCTTCCCACACTATTTGAAGGGAACGAGGAGGGGTAATATAAACCGCGAACCGAAAGATGTTGGTTAGCCACAAAGTAAATGGCATCCATCCTCCATACCCGGTAATTTCGCTCACGCATTGTTCTTATAGGAACATGTACTCAATAACACCACAACCCTCGTTAGCGCAGGAATGCCTCACTTACGATATTTGTGCTCTGCCTCATATGTGGATCAAACCGTCGATGTTATTCGAAAGACCGACAGTACATCACCATACGAGGAGGAAAACATAATTGACGATGGTGGCAAGGCCCCTTCTTAGAAGGGAGAAACAAATCGTGTGAAACAACACCGGCTTTTCTGTTTGGCTTTGGGGTCAGCATCATTCCTCTACTGGATTCAGCAGACAGCTTCACAGTCTCACATTGTCGCTGGCAGAAGGGAACCTCATACCCCCCATGAGTAGAATTGCATTAAGAGCAAATGTTCCCACCAAGGAAGCAGGGATGACCCAGACCTGGCCAAGGAGAAGCAAGGAGTCGCCCAGCTGATAGTGCACACCCCACCACCGTAAAGGACATTCAGGAAAAGTCTTCCCATAGCTTGTTGTGACCTCTCAGTATTCGATAGGCTCGAATACATGTGGAAATAGAAGCCACTAAGTATATGACTACAGGCAAGTCTTCAGCTATCGGTCAAGAGGAGACTATTCGCCTTTTGCCCAAGGCCGCCCTAGCGGCAGTGGAGTGCTTCATCGCTGACTGAAATGGCGTGTAGAGCAACTGGTGTGATACTTCACCAACAGTCTGTTGGGGAACCTTTCAGATACTAACAGCAAACTTGTGTTAGTATATCCAAAGCCAAGGTCTGCCTGCTCGAGTCTTCATCGCTCTGACACAAATATTGGTACTTGAGAGACGTCTTGTCGACACATCCTCTAATCTTCCAGAATGTCTGGGTCTGAGAACGTGATTAACAAGAAGATCCTCTCAAGATTCCCGTTTCGCAATATGACGGCCGGCGTAGTCCAATGGCAACAAGTTCACCGGGCTTTCGAAACTCAGGGGTAGGGGCGCTCGCAGTGATTCCGTCAAAAAGAACAGAACAGGCCGCCAATCTGCATTTGAACCAGAATGGTGATGCTAGGGAAGTTCATTGAGACTGAATTGGACTTGAGATATGCTGGGATCCCGGTGGCGGGCTTGGAACGATGCAAACGGAGTATTGGAGTTAAGGAGGAACGGCCTTCTGATAGCATTTGTCTTTTGGATCAAGGGAGCAGTTCGGCTTGATGAGGGTGAAGCTTGGGAAGAAGTAGGTATCATGTTTCGAACTTGGGATGGGTTTTGAAGGGTGGTTTTCATATAAGTCAGCGAAGACATAGTTGCGGCGGGAGCTTCGAGGGTCATGGGGGATCGTCGACCTTGACCATAGGGCAAGCGTGCCAATACTAGCTATACAGACAGCGCAGGTCAGCGGTAATGCAAATGGAATGGTTAAAGAATAGAAACTGGACGGAATCCTGGCTGCCCAGGGTGGTGAGAAGAATACAAATCGAGCCCGCTGTTTACTCTGTTGTCAAGTACTTTTGACAATGAGAGAGCTTTTAACTTGGGTGATTTGAATGTCATAAGAGTACCTGTGACAGCAAGACGAATAGTGAAAGTCACTCATGGAGTGGTGGCGCTTATACATAAGAGTGCATGCCTCGGAATGGAGCGCCCAACCCCTGAGCCTCTCTGACTTCGAAGCTCTTTGGCTGCTGTCGTCAAGTTATCAAGAGTATAGGCCTGATCTAATAGTGGCACTCTTGTGGGAGTGGAAAAGCCTCCAGCGGTCGAGCGTACCGAACTAGGCCAGCCCCTAATAGTGTCAAGATAGAGCCGGAGCGCCGCTGCGGTCTAAACAAGCCCAAACGATGGAGTTTTCTTCCATTGGGAGCAACAAGGAGTTACCTTAGTGATCTTAAGGTTCAAGGGACTGTCTGTGACTAGCTAAGAGGAGATCCATGGCAACTCGGTGCTTCACCAAGGAGCTCCTCTCCTGGAGCGCGCTCCTCTCGCCTTACGACCTATTGCTACCCGAGGAGGGTGCTTTGGGGCTAATAGGAGTAGAAATGACTAATGGAGAGGAATGGAAACCTCTCGGCGGTTGTCGTATCGATCAAGATAGTCTTCCAGCGAGTTGGATACTTGTTAAGGCAGTGCTGCTGAAGGGTTCTGTAGCGCTCTTGTCAGCAAGATGGTATCGACGAAGTCACAACTAAAGAAACAAACTGCGTGCCAGAAAATAAATGCCCCTGAGAGACCTAAATATATGGGAAGAAGGTAATGATGAGTGATCGATGGTCTTGCGAGGTATGTTAGGTTGGTATGGAACACAGCGGTTTTCGACAAAGCGCCCCAGGACTTGAAGCATCTCGAGGGCTTCTGGAGACTTCAAGGGCACTGTGAAAGAGAATATGGATTCCGTGGCAAGACGCAGCATCCCAGTTGACGGCCTGGTAAGATCTGATGGCTCCCGGTGGCTAATGCTGTGCTAAGAGGTTCAGGGGGCCGAGTGTCCAATGGTCGCTTGACGAGTTCCACTGCTGTAATGTTGCGTTTAGGGAAGCAATATGATCAACACAAGACCGTCAAGTGCGCTACGCACCGAAAGGCACGTCGGAGACTTGAGGTAGTCACTTACTGCGTACTAACTTAGTTGGAGATATCAGGCGGGAGATGTCAGTCAGGGGTTGGAGTATAAATGCATACGCGGCGTCTTTGGTTGTGACCCTGGAGAAGAGAGTGATAATATGCCTAATTTGAAGGGTGAGGCGCGTGTAACGCTTGTCGGATGTCAGAGTTGTCAGCGTCACTCGAAGGCAACGATGCACAGTCGAGTCACAGATGTGTCTGCTTTGTTCCCTGTCGAGACAGGTGCGAAGGGATGACAATGCTAGGTCAAGATGAACATTATGAAGGGCCGATATGCAGTGAATGAAGATTGGGAGACGGGGTGGTGAGATATGTTGGAGTGTATGGAGGGGGATAATAGAAGAGAGCACACATACATATTCCCGTGAGGACGTGGGACCCATAGACAAGCACTCAGTGCTTATGGAGGATGCTTTTAGAGGACAAGATACCTGAATTCCAGAAGAGTAGCGTATGAGCGTCTGGTTTAGGAGGCCAATAACGTTTCGTTAGTGTGGTGTGCCTTGTAAAAAAGGTCACCAGGGCACCGATGCCTTTTTCGTCACACGTCAAATCCGCACTGCCCTACCCGCAGTATATCAAAACATTTCCCTCGCGTTCGAGCTTCTTCCTCTCCCTCCCCTCCTCACCATCAAAACATTCTTCGACTTCCGCTCGAAGTCAACTTCTCCACGTTACTGCAACAACAAACAAAAGCGTGAGTGCCCTTTTCCACTTCTGCCTGTTCTTTGTTTCCTTTTATTTTCGTGTGCTAAAGTTAATCTAGGTCACTGCCTTCACTCCAAGGCACAGAAAACATGGATGAACCTGGACCTGCACAGCGACTGACTGGCGAGGGGTAAGTCGACACTTCTATCAACTTACGCCAACAAGTACTGACAACAGATGACCTTAGCGCCAAGGTTGCCATCTACTTTGGCTCGATGGCGGGGGGCGAAGTTGGCCCTACTGTTGAGTTCGTCCACGCTGAGGCAATCCTCCTCACGTGGCCTCAGTTCCTCCAGAGAGTCACTAAATGGGGCATCATTTCGCTGCCATACGCTACCGCGGAGGCCATCTGCGCCATGATCCGTTTCTTCTACACTGGAAAAGTCCCATTCCATGAGGTTCACAAGTTCACTCTCCGCCCGGACGTCGAAAAGGCTTATGATCTTGCCATCCATGTGTACTCTCAGGCTGTCTATAGTGACATTGTCCCGATGAAGGATCAAGCAACTGAGTATATGAAGAGCCTCTTCCAGTACATGGAGCCCGCCTACATGCTGGCCTACACCCACAGCGTCCTTGAACCCCTGTATCCCGAGCTCAACTTTAAGTGGGTTGCAGTCCAATCAGGCCTCGCCAGTAACTATCACATCAACGACAAACTCATGGAGATCGTTGATGCTGAGCGTGAGGAGGATATAAAGCGCTTCAAGGCATGTGTCGCTCGCCGTGAGGGTGCCTGGGTCAAGATCAATCAAGAGGGCGAGGAGGAAGCGGAGTCGGTTGAGGAAACCGAGCTCAAGGAAGCAACCAAAGTCGGAAGCGATGTAGCGGTCGAAAGCGAAGGCGAAGACACCGGCGCTGAAGACTCCGAAGCTGAAGAGGCTGAGGGAGAGACTGATGCTGGGACAGACGACGAGTCCTATGACAGCAACGGCAAACTCAAGATCATTGGAGCCGATGGTCTCATCAACCTCGACCTGGCCAACTACCCACCCGGTGTTTACCGCTGGTAAGCCGCGATGGTCTCTAAGGACGGATCCTTTTGGAACGATGGACTACGGAAATGTAGCGATGAACATGATGAAACGATGGACATGTAATGATGGTTGCAAAAGAACTGACTCGCATATGGGGATGAAGTTTGTCAGTATATGATCACGAGGGGTTGTGGGAAGGGGTCTTACCCATGTAATTGTAGCTGAGAGTACCCCCGGAATACAGTCCGTCTATGTTGTTAGTGACAATATCTCGCAGGGTCTTGATGCGGACTCGAAAGAAGGTGAAGTAGCGTATGGTCGCAGGCTCCAACTGCTGGGGTACAACGTTGCGGCCATGCACCAGTCACAACATATTGATCCGTGGCACTCCTTTCACAGGATGGTTGTAACGCACAAAGGGAGTTCAGGCATCATGATTGTCAAGTTACTTGTTACTCCTCGATTGCGAGAGCGAGATGCATTTGAAAGGGACGATGTCTACTATGAGCTATGTATCTATTGTGTGGAATCATTGTTTGCCATTCTTGTGAGGAAGAAGTCTAGTTTTCAGTACCTGCTATCGACTGCATGACTGGGGTGTCTACATTAGGTGCTGTCCAACACTCAAGTCATGTAGAAGAAATACCTCGAGTCACAGCTACATGACAGCAGGGCAGCGAGCTTTCAACATACAGTTATTCACCAAGCTGATCGTTTGTATAAACATAACAGCGAGGGACTGGCGCTACCTCAGTCCAAAGCTCCAAAAGGCTAGGTACCAAGCTTGGAGCGTTCGATGCAACACACCTAATTTTGTGAGTCGACCTCAGGCAGCAACTGGAACTCGGAGCAGTTGATGGAAGGGCTTGCCTGAGTCAGCCCGCCCATGGGTTTCCCCAAACATCCTGATTTGTCCGAGACAGTCAGAAACGACAGTTGCTACAGTTCTCTTGGAGCTACGGCCAGTCTCCACGAAATAAAAGGGGCTCACATAAATTAAGCCCAGTAGATAGGCGGCAGTCAAACACATAGGTAATCATGTTGGATTGCATGTCTGCTAGATACAGCTGTACCTCAGGAGTCTGCGTCATTGTCCATTGTCAGTGCAGTGTCAACGACACCAGAGAGAATGATGAATAGTTTGATGTAATGAGTGCAGGAGTAGTTTAAGTTGATGCTACAGTGGTGATGGAGTTTGCAGAGTTGAAGGTTTGGATGGGTGTATGTTTATGCAAGACGTGCATAGAGCGAACCGGGACTTGCCAGTAACTACGACCTGTTTGGTGACCGAAACCCTTGATGTTCACAGTCCAACGATTTCACGCCATCATGAACGTGTGATTGGCCCGCATTTTGTTTGTTTGCTTGCCGTTTGTTCAGGACCCACGCCATGTTTGCCAGATAATGACCCCCCGTTACTCATAATGTTCTCTTTAACTTCTTTTCTTCATCTATTTATTTATTTCTACTCAAGTGGCTGAGCACCATTTCTTCCGTCTTTTCTCTTGTCAACTTTCTTATACCAGTCTCATATCTATATTATAACACCACAGCTTGTTACCATCGTCCTTGAGCGCATACATAACTGAGAATGCTAGGCTGGTGGGGCTTTTGGGGCCCGAAGTTGCTTGCCTCGTAAGTAGCTCACCATTGATATGAATAGCTGACAGCTAACTCATCATTCAGGCGCTGGTTCGGGCCCTGTAGAGCGATCAACTTTGACCATAAACAACTGGTCCACATACCGCAAGCAGTACTAGAGGAACATCCGGGCTTCTTGGCGCTGTGGCAGGAAAGCGACATCCTCTTCATCCCGGACATGCCCTATCATGTGGCCCATGTGTTGGTAAACTTCTTGTACACGAACAAGTACGAGAACCTTCGTGTCGGTTGCAAAAGTGGGACTGAGTCGGCCTTGACCGATTTTACCACAGCTATATACGTCTACAGTGCATGCATAAAATACCGATTGCCTAGACTTCAACTTGAGGTTGGCGAGCGCATTGCCGTATACGGGGACAAGCTCTCATTCCTCGAAATTATAAAGAAGCTTTCCGGATCACAGTTCGCCGACATGAGCCTTGGCGGAACACTTTACGATTACATTTCCAACAGAGCAAGCGCCGAGAACGCCATCATGACTGACACATCCGCTGCTGAGATTAGAGCAGCAATGGGGGGAACCATGGCTAGTGTCTTATGCCAAAAGATCGTCAAGCTTGAAAGCGAAAAGAAGCATCTGAAGGAGATCCTTCGGAAACACTGAAGACAAGTCAGCCTATATGTTTCTGTATGAGCTGCCTGTTGATGTTTGCCCCTTATTGAATCAGAACAAGTTGAAAATTTGAGATGTTCAGACGATGGTAACACTTCATGGAGATAAGGTGTCTCTAAGATAGCAAGAGGATAGAGCTACAGAGTATGAGTCAGCTAACTACCTATGTTGTTTGGAGCTGGGTGAGAAAAATCCCGTTCTTCTGTTCTACGTTTCACTTGCTTCCTCTTCCTCTTCCTCTTCTTTCTTAAGCGCCAAGACTTCCCTCTTTTCTTGACGAATCTGCCCAGGTCCCTTATATAATATACTGGAGTCAGAGACTAGGTCTCTTCCGAGCTCTGTATACCCATTTCACGGATCCCATACAAAGTCTGCTGCGCGATTACCTCTACGCCAGAATAACTCAGGAAGGCCCCAGTATGAGCACGCAAACAAGAGCCGAGATCGAGAAGGTTATGGGAGCACCATGATCTCAATTCTGTATCAGCGCCTCGTGGGACTTGAAGGACAGAAGCAGAAGCTGAAAGAGGCCGTCAATATTCTGAAGTAGAAGCTGACAAAGGGTGATAGAGTTCGATAGTTGGAGAGCTACGATGGGAGACTGGGGCAGCCTTTTTATCCCTTAGGGAGTGTATTTAGAGTTCTCTTTATATATCAGATATAATCATCACTAGATAGGCTAAAAAGCTTATCTTGGGTAATAATAAAAGTAGCTAATATACTGCCTAAACTGATTTAATAAGAGTATTATTTTGAGTTAATAGACCCCACAGCTGATACTCATATCACGCGCCTTAACGTCTTCAGTAGATATGAATAAGTGTGTTGAGATAAATTATCAATCGGACGAAAATCAAAGATAAGAATATCAAGGCCAAAGCTGTAATGATATTGAACAAAAAGAGTGGCAAACTAGAAGAGAGTTGCAAAGAATCGGGAAATGAGGTTGAAGATGACAGTTTTTGACAGGGGTCCCTTTCCAAGCGGCTGTTGACTTGCACCCCTGTCCTAGTCTAGTCTAGTCTTTGGCCGTAAAGTTCGTACGAGGCAAGTTCGTGCGAGGTTCCATGTTAGTGAAGACCGAGTAAAATCATATTGGTCAAGACAGTAAGTTGCATGTTTTGAATCTCGATACTCGGCCTAACCTTACCCAGATCACGTACGAAACCAATCCGAATAACCCTTCGAATCGACATAACAGACAACACCTTCTCACCATGAATATCTTTCTCTGTCTCCTGCTTATCCCGATTGTTCTCCTAACATTTCAAGTCAAAAGAATCGGCTCGTTATTTTCTTCTACCTACTTCCACATCAAGTTTCTTCTCAGCGACTTCTGCGAAAAGATACACTCGTCCGCCGTGTCCGAGTCCCCTGAGATCGAGAGCAACAAGCCAACCAAGAACAGCGACCGAATCCCCCCCAATGGAGGTGCGAGAGCATGGGCTTGTGTCGCTGGATCGTTCTTGTTGCAGTTCTGCTCTGTCGGTTACGTCAACGCGTGAGTTTGAGGTCTTCACATCGTGAGAACCACCAGCTAATCTACGATATTAGATGCGGTATGTTTCAGTTGTACTACTCGGAAGTCATGTTCAAGGACTAGTCATTATTGGCCTTAGCTTGGATTACCACTCTTTAGATCTTTATGCTCTTTATATTCGGTCCTGCCGTTAGCAAGATGATCGATATCTATAGCTGCTGCAAGACACTACTACCTTTCAGTATTATAGCTATATTCTCTATCTGCATACTAAGCCTTTATATAAAGTACTGGTAAGTCATGCTTGCTTAAGGGGTCGCTTTTAGGCTGGCCGCTGCTGGCTTATCTCTTCCCGCCATGGCAACGGCCACTAAATGGTTCTCTACAAAGAAGGGCTTGGCTGTCAGTATTGTTTCTGCTGGGAGCAGTCTGGGTAAGATAAAGAACTTGTATCGGCAGAATTGGCTAACGTGAACTCAGGTGGTGTGATATACCCTTGCATGATCCCTCGACTTGTCGAAGAAGTCGGCTTCGTAACTGCTGTTCGTTGGACTGCACTCTTGCAAGGAGTCCTCTTGGTCATTGCCAATGCTCTCTGCACTTCCCCTTTCCCACCTCTTGGCAAAGTCTCGCGACCAACAAAGGGAGAGAACGTTCCCAGCAGTGGAAGCAACGGATCAAAGAGAGGACCTTGGGTTTTCTTTATCCTTAGCTGCTTCTTCACCATATAGGGTCTTTTCACACCCCTGAACTACCTCCCAGAGATGGCCTCGCTTCACGGATACAAGGACTTCGCTGTGTATACCTTGGCCATTGCCAACGTCGGTTCTTTGTTTAGTCGTATCGTGCCTGGCTGGATCAGTGACAGGATCGGTCACTTTAACACCATGGTCATGGTAACTGGTTTCTCCAGAGCTCTTATTCTAGCTTTTTAGCTCCCCCTCGAGTTTCACACCTCTAAAGGTGGCGTCATAGTCTTCGCCCTGCTGTTTAGGTTCGCCAGTAGCGGCTTCGTAAGTCTAGGCCCTCCATGTATTGTTTCCCTTGCCGAAAACCGGGTCGATAATATCGGGTCCAAGTTGGGAGGCTTTTGTCTAAGCATTGCCTTGGGCGCTCTGACTGGGCTCCCCATTGAAGGGGCTACCAAAGACCGGGAAGGGGACAGGTTTATTGGGTTGATGTGCTTTGCAGGCGCGTCTATGCTACTCGGAAGCTTCTGCACGGTGACCGCTAGAGTGTCCAAGGATAGCGCTCAACTCTTCAAGAAGATCTAGTTGGGGATTCCAGAAGGTTACGGCACGGCGAGAGCTATGATTTTCAAGCAGAAACAGGTGAAAATAATTCTAGTAGATAGTCTATTAATAAAAATCACTTTTTACCTAAAAGAGCGCAGGATGATCACCCATGAGAACGTAGTATAGTTATTGGGGTAGTTATCGTAACGTCTGAGTGTGAACTTATAAGATTGTTGGAGTCACACCAGGGCCCACGTAGCTAGAGAACCAACTTATTCTAAACACAATCAACCCTAAGGCCCCATGAAATAAACCTGGGATAACCTACTACTTCTCATAAGTTTCATTGATCTATTTCTTATAAGGTAATCGGATTTATGGAAACCTAATGACAGCCACTTGGAGTTACAGCTTTAGTTACTTTTTACAATGGATCCGACTTAGATCAAAATAACACGCCATCTCGTCATAAATGTAATCCAGGGTGTCTATTGGGGTAGTCTATTTATCCTAATGTGCTATGACACAAGAAACAGACCATATATTAGACCCCGTATAGTCTTTCCGGCAACCCTAGAAGTTAACGATCTGGAAGCCACTATCTTTTGGCGGCGGTATAAAGATATTTATGCCATGGGGCCAGGTATGAAGCCGAAAATTGCTGGCAACATCATGGTCTGTGAAGAGAGCGTTAGAATTTGCCCTGACCCGAATGAAACAGCCAATCGTTCCATCCTGCATCAGGATCAAGTACATGTGCGAAGTCCGCTGGTCTGCTGGTCTCAAGTGACCTTTCCTGATCCTGAACGGGATTAACATTTAGAATATCTCCATTAATAGTTCCAGTAGCCTTACCTTGGACCCCAGTCTCCTCTAAGGTTGGACCTAGTAGTAGTGACGAGGGTCGGGTGCAAAGCGCAAGTCACCGAAGCGGAGGTTGCTGATTGCACCAAGAAGGCCATCGATCAGGGCATCGCCAGTTTGGAGTCCGAACCCTCTGCGGTCATGATGCATAGCCATTGGGTGGGTGGAAGTGGAACGGCGAGTCAAGTAGTTTTGAACATAGGCCCGGTTTCGCTGGTACCATTCACCCTGAGCCATGAAGTTGACTGTGATCTTGGTAAGGGGAATCATGACCCCATACAACTCCATGTGGTTCAGAGCCAGACAGGCAAGTTCAGGAAGATTGAAAGAAGTTGCCTGAGCATTGATTGCTAGAGCATCGGCGAACTCTCGCTCCAGTCTAACCTCATGGGCCAAAGTGTCGCAACGAACCATCTTGTAGTTGGGCTTAGGGTCACGTAGGTAGTGAGTGATGATTTGAGCCTGACGTTGAGAAACACCAGGCCACTGGAGAATACCACCCTCAAACATTTCAGCGAACATGGGGTAGCGGCCAACAACAAACAAGGGCAAGCGGACGTCGCCGTGGGGGAAGCGGATGATGACGGTGACGTGGATAGCAGGGCTAGGTTTGATAGTAAGTAATGATCAGTGAATCAGGATGGCACAGATACATACAGAAGCGGGCTCACGGTGACCATGGAAGCATTCTTGGCGCGTCCGATATCAGGACTAAAGCTTATTGTCAGTAAGAGAACACGACAAGAGAAGAGACTGATACATACAGAGGCTGGCCCACGGGAGGGACGGAAGCATTCTTAGAAGAGCTGCCAGCTTCGACGGGCTGATCCTTGGATGAATCCTTGAGCTCGAGACCACCAGACTTGACGAGATCCTTAGCCCACTTGTCCCGAGCCTCCTCTCTAGAAGGCTGCTTGCCCTTGTCAGGCTTGTCAGACATGGTGACTGCTGTGGATCTTTGATTTTCTTGTAGCAGGGGATGCAGGTTGCCGAGTTTGTGGAGGAGTGTTG
This sequence comes from Fusarium agapanthi, assembly GCA_001654545.1. NCBI lineage: Eukaryota > Fungi > Ascomycota > Sordariomycetes > Hypocreales > Nectriaceae > Fusarium > Fusarium agapanthi. The sequence continues at coordinate 58,895 of LTDI01000014.1, read as the reverse complement.
TGGGAAGGAGGAAAAGAAGGAAAAGTTGTGGGTAGAAATAAAAGGACCCGGGCCTCTAATGTAACACAAACGTACAGTCTTGCTGCTTGGCCCTCCTATTGTTGTGAGACTGAGCTCTGTGGTGGGCCGGACGACTACAGCTCCACTAGGAGACGTGACTACAACACTGGACCACCCCCTACCTAGTAGTCAGTGGCGAGTCTCTCTTGTAGCCTGTAGACTTTTTGACTTCTCACTGCTGTGATGATCTGGTCTAAGAGTAGCTCTGTTTTCCTTTAAACAGTTTGTTTTCAGTCAAGAGTCTCAAATGCAAGCCACTAAGCACTCTGCAAGACAAGACAAGTCAATATCAGATAATCCACAAAGACCGTTAGCTAGGATGAAACAAACGATAATCGCTCTACCATACTTGATTCTCTGTTACTTGAGCGCTGTCACGTATTGCCTATACCCAGAATCCAGGAAAACTGGCCCAGGCCGATCATACATCCAGATGTGTTGGCTAAATGCCGGCCTTGGCTAAATTCGGAGCAAAGAGCTCTGTGCGATCTATAGCTGTGCGCAGGCGATAGCTGTTAAATTCGGTAGTAAACACCATTCAACTCGGAGAGGAAACCAAAACACACCAAATCCATTTCTACCTATTTCTAGAACTAAGTTCCTGCTAAGCTAAGTCGGTGCTGAGGTTGAGCTGAGGGACCCAGAGCTGAGGTATCTGGGCAGGCCCATTTTCGGTACCCCTTAAGTTTGCAGCTTGGTGAGAGTTTGGGCACCTTCTAGAAACCCACCGATCCAAATCCGAAACGTTGTATCTATCCAATTCCCTATTACCCTTAAAGCCGCAATAAGTTGATATATGCCTACAACAGTAGCTGTATCACCAATTCGTATCGGCTGGTCAAGAATTAACTAAAATAGTATGTTAGTAAATCATCCGGGTATTAATTACTATATAGGCCTACAATCTTATCCTTATCGTCCATGGCAAACAATACATGCTAAATATGGCCGTAAACCTGAATCACTGGGATAGCAATGGGATCTTTCGTTGATTGGGCTGCTTGTAATCGCTGGAACCATGCTGCCGTCCAAATACGTAGCTGTACTTGACTGCGGTTTACCATACTGGTTGATGCCTTGGTTTCGATAAAAACAGGAGCAGGTCATCTGGCTAGCGCACCGTATGTCGTCTGATTAATGGTGGCATGCGTCTGCCAACACTCGAAAGGTAAGATAATGGGGATTCCTGGTATTCATAGGCACACAGGCCATCTTGACCTACGACAAAGATAGGGCCGTGGACCGCCGAGCGGTCGATTTGCTCAATCGGCGTCGTCTTAGCCCAAAGGCCTCGCGACTCCTCAGAGTTCAAGACTGTGTCAACCAGATTTCGAAGTGACCGTGGATGAGATGAATACCAAGGAGCCTGTGGGCATTGTGCCGGACGAAGAGGTTGGCGAGGTTTTGGATGTGTTTTTCCTCAACAACGGGTTGTTGAGCGTCATCTCTGAGGTTGTTGTACCTACTGATATGTTAGAACCGATTGCTACAAGAACAAAGTGGTGCCTTGCAATCTGTGGCTTCTCTCAAAGCTTTGAATCTTCAAAGCCTGATCCAATGATGGAAGGACAGGTGTAGCCACAAGTGTTGACATGATGAGATTGGCCAAAGATCAGTAGTCCCAAATGGGCTGGATTCTTTTTCTTTTCTCGATTTATCGAAAGATTCGGGAGGCAGAAACCGGGCGTTTGCGGCGTATTTATCATCCAACCGTGATTGAGCCTGGCAACAGAAATGTCCTAACTGCAACCATATTCCCCACCTTGCTGCGCTCCTTACTCCATGAGTCAAAGACGGTCATGCAGGAATCACTTCAGCCTTTGGTCTTCGCTGTTGCCTGGATCAGCTGAACATATTCGTCGGAGTTGTTGGTTGTTTAAAGTCGACCAGTTGAGGTCCATGCACAAGTACTCACTCGGCCAACGAAAGAGACGGCTTAAGCGCTGACAGACCTTTTTCCACTTTGTCTTAGCGAGATGATTGGTCAGTATAACCAACCTCCAGGCCGATGCGACAATTGCCGTAGGCAAGTCAGTCGGCACAGCCTGGAATGGCGTTACTGGGAAGGGTTCTGAGGTAGGTTTGGCGAGGCAGTTTGAGATGATATGATTCATCGCATTCCACATTGGTGTTGCATCTCTCCTCCTCACGAGCATAGTCTTTTTTAATGCGTCTAACGCTCGTGATCGTAATGCCTGTAGATTGGGAGCATCAAAGTTTGGCATGTTTAAGCTCTGAGATAATATGCATAATAGGTTGGAAATATGCATGGCCACCAATATGCCATCCAAACTGCTGGGCATCCTTATCACCTGGCATAGTGTTCAGGCTCTTGATGAGGTTGACCGAAATCTCTAGTATTCTTGAAGTATATGTCAGCCTATGTTCCTTTTGAAGAACCGTCGTATAATTGTTTCGGATCGTACATGCATTTGTCGAACTTCAGGGGTAATCACCGACTCCCGGTACTGCTTTGGTGTTCGCAGCCAGAAAATAGACCAGCACCGCCATTCAACTACCGTTGCAAGTCCAATTGTCATTCGCTGCTCTGGAACATGTGGGCTACAGTATTGTAGATAGTGTGTTTGGGAATGATTGACCATCTCATCCACCATGCCTCTGACTTCCTCGAACAAGGACTGAAGCTTGGCAACTGGGTTCGTGTCGTCATTGTTCTTGGCTTCTTGTGATTTCGTCATTCTTTCAAGCTTATAAGTGCCTCGAATAATTCGTCTAAAACAATGATGTCCATACAGACGGATCAAGTGAACTGTCATGTCGGTAAACCCAGGCGTTGTATATGTCTCGTCTAGACTCCCCTCGACGAGCTTTTCATCCGATATGATTCGTGGAAGAAAGGTAGTGAAGTCCTCGTCTGATATAGTCGGCTCTTGACCCCTACTTTCTGCAGAGCGATAGTCAAGGTGGCATACCTGATGCCACAGCCTACGGCGAATTTCAACTTGGATGACATCCATACCTGCATACGTGAATAGCGAGGCCTCTCTATGCAGATCTTGTGAAAGCGCCAACTTGTGAGCAAGACCTAAAAGGATCCAGGTTTTTGCCATGTCATTCTCCCGCGACTGACAGGTCTAAGGAGAAGTTAGCTAGGTCGCAGATTTGATATTACAGGCGTACACACTCACCAGAAGCAGTATAAAGGCTTGAAGGACTTCAATGCTTGGCGTGGCCAAGAAGTTCTCCCTTCCCAGACCAACTTGCACGCCATGTTGAAAATGGGAAAGGAGTACCTCCTTTTCTACAGAAAATTGCAACAAGACGTCTTCATCTGAAAGACTATTGATGGCTGAATAGAAGACAGCCAACGCCAATGGTTCGAAAGTACGAATATCCTCGCCGGACTGAGCGGCTAGAAACTCCCCACTGTCAGAGCTTGAAGCGTTCAGGTCGTACGTGTAGTCAATATACTGGATCAGTCGCCGTCTGAGGGTAGGCTTGTGAACTATTCTAGTCATTGGATCAACGTTAGAGTAGAATGTATCAAGTAGAATCAAGCATGTGTCTGATGAAGGCGGCGCTCATGTCCTGAGGTCATTTGTCGAAGGTCCTGTGAATGGAAAGTCGGATTCCGAGCGAACTGTTGGCAGACTTTCTCTCGATGCATCACCAGACCGACCTCCGAGCAGCATCTTAACATCACGGATCTGGATTCATCTGTTAGAGTCAGAGGCTTCAGTGAGGAAGCGAGCTTACCTCATCCGCCAGGAGAGAGTAGTGCAGAGATGATACCCAGCGTGATTGACCCCCCTGGCCTTCGAGGAGCAAAGCGCCATCGTAACCATCGGCTGATAAGATTTCCGACTGAGGATTCTGTGCCGAACCCAGCTCGTGATGCTCTGAAAGCGGATGCTCCAGGTCGGAAGCTGTAACAGTCGGATGTCGTGAGATTCCATTGCTGAGACTGAGTTAGTTGGGACTGGAAGACTAATTAATATGACATGGAGCCAATGGTGAGATTGATAGTGAGTGAGTGAAAAAAGGTGAGTGAGTGGTGGGGAATAAGACGCGCTTAGCTTATGGCCTGAGCTGACGAGCAACGGTTCCTATTGGCTCCACTGACGAGCACGTCTGTTGCCCTGCTACAGTCCGCATCAGCAACCAAACAAGGTTTGCCTCGTCGTCAACAAGCATAATTAACGGTTTTATAGAACTTCCCATGTAAGAATAAGAGATGTTGGGTCACTATGTTAACAGCCAAATATGCCACATGCAAGTTATGACCAAAATTCGGTAAGGTGATGAACGTACTGGCGGCTGATTTAAGGGAGTGTGCAAGTGGCAATAAATATAAAGGAGTTTTATACTCAGTCGTCAGGGAAGAAACCAGTCTTTGCTAAGGATTATTCATCTCCCACCCTGTTATTCTCTAATCTAAGTATATATCTGTTTACTAAAGACTTGGAACCTCAGCAATATCTTTTCCTGTTAGGACTCATCAATGGTTTAGTAGCCCCTAAAATGCTAGCTCAACCTTGATTTACTCATCTACTATGCTGCGGACTGTTGTTGAAGACCCACATCTATATTTCGTCCCTTTATCATTTCGCCCCCCAGAATTTCTTCTTTCTTCAAACGATTCCACATCTCGAGAGTTAGTGCATCTGTAAAACTTGATATGACCTTGCGCTGACTTTAAGATCGCCAGACGACGATCCACTCAATTTTCAAGACTAGAAACAAAATCAAAATAATCCCTGATGATGGAAGGCCAGGGTGCTTTGATGCACGGCAGCAACCTGACAGAGTCGTAAGTATTCGTAGCATGAGCTACATGCTTGTATCACTCAGTAGCATCCTTACTGACCAGAAATCAGTCCCTACCTCTACAGCACCGTCCGAATCATATTTGGCGACAACTCAATGTACTGGGTTCCGGTCCATCTGTTGGAAAAATATCCCAGGTTCAGGCTCTCCTACGACAAGGACAGAGATGCCGTGAAGCTCAAATGGCTGAACAACACACAAACGGCCGACTTCATGGACTATCTACGCAATGGAACATGGGAGAGCCAAAAGCCTGAGGACTGTGACGGATCAACGGACTACTACAACAGGATGCAACAGTGTCTGTCGGTCCACAGTCTCGCTTTGGACTACGGAATGTACGAACTCGCTGGACTCACCTTTGGAGAATTCACCAGCATGGCTGGTCGACTCTCAGTCTTAGACCTCGTGGAGATGTTTGAAAAAGTCAACTGGGCGTTTCATAGCCACCAGACTGTTTTGGCCGACTACTTCACCCAGCGAGTTGCTATGAGCGAGGAGGTTATCATGGCGGACACCATCGCCAGCCTCAAAAGACTGTCACTGGTCGAACATTCAGACAACATCGACAACATCACTCCAGCGGAAGTGAGCGAGATGAAGCGCAAGCTCCAACAGTACCAAGAGAAGTACGGGCCTCTATGAACTGTGGAAACTCCGCCAAAGCAGAGGTTGCGTCCTTGGAGTGAGGTACAAGTCAAAAGATGTTATTTGTGCTTCTAAAGGCGCTAAGGGGATAGTTCGTGATTCTTTTCAAGAAGATGGTGCCAGGAGATACCCCGGTTCTAGTCGAACGAAGTAAGTTTGGAAGGAATAAGTATTTGGGAGGCTACGGGTTGGGATGATGCTGCATGTGCTCCAGAGACTTGTTGGTTGTTGAAGGGGTTTAGCCCCGTCTTTTGTACTTCAAATAGCAAAATGAAAAGCCACTGCCTGTGGCCAAAGATTCTAGAAATCACCAATAGCCTTTGATTCCTGAGTATTAAGCCTGTGAAGATTTAAAACCGCCTGGTAGATTGTGAAGCTGTGTTTGGATGATCTAACGATTCAGGAAGTCGGTATAATGGCTAGCCTAATGGTTTACAGTTGACACCAATGGACCACGAGCTGTCTACTTATCCAACCTTCTGGAGCGAAAGCCCTAGCTATGATCCGTCTTCTTTTCCGCAGGGTACGCTGAAATTTCCCCACCATCGTGTGACTCTTCTTGAGAATTAGCTTCGGAGTCTTCGGATATCACTTCCCGAGCCTTGGCTTGCCGCTTCCTATCCCAGGCCAGAAGCAGCTGAACGATGGCAGTCCAGACGACTAATGAGCCAGTTAGTACGGCGTAAACCAGTTGAAAGATCAGGCTTTCGGTTGACTTACTCAGTAGAGCGTTGAGCACGGTGGACCATGTATATCCCTTTGCAGCCCTAGGGAAATCCGTAGTCTTCCAAACAAAGTTGGGAGCCACGGCTTGGACCACATAGGCGAAGTCGTTAGCCGCAGCTACTAGCAAGGCTCGCTTTTCGGTATCGGCGGAACAGATCTCGTTGATCCAGCTGAGAATGAGGGGACCGGCGCCGTTCTAAGGGATTTGTGAGCAAATCTGCTGATCTCCGTTGGGTCAGACGAGACTTACACCAATATTGGCAAACCAGTAAACAAGAGTTCGGTCTCTGTTGTTTCCGTAAAGGGGCATCTTGAGAAGAGCGATATTGAAAGCCATCTGTCAAGGAGTTAGTCGTTGTCTGTCTTACACACTAAAGACCATAGTGAACTGACAGCGATTATGGCACCGGCATAGATGAAAGGCCATCGGAGACCCTTCAGGGGTCCATCGGAAAGCCAGCCCCAGAATAGAGCCATGACAATGAAGATTGCAGTGGATGGTAGAGGCAAGTTGTTGATCTGAGCGACGGAATACGAGGTGCCGGGTACGGGGGGAGGATCGGCGTTGAAGCTCTTGAGCCAGTATCCCATGGCGGGCTGAGGGTATGCGTTGTTCCAGAGGACGTAGATCATAGCTATTCCACATATTAGCTTAAGAAAGAACGCTCGTAGCAACTAGTATCTTACGCAGGAAGTATGTGTGCCAACTTAGGAGAATGGACTTGAGCTTGGCCTTTGTCCACTTCTCCTTTCCAGCTCGACCGATGGCGTTCATTCGTTCAACCGAGATCTCGTGCTCCCTTTGTGTAGTCCACCAGGTCTTGACTCCATCTTGAGGAAGGTTGGGGAAGAAGAAGTAGCCCGCAACTGCGAGGGGAAGGGTGATGATGCCGTCGATGATGAAGAGCCAGCGCCCTGTGGCTTGGTCAGCGCTACTTATCGAAGAAGGAGGAGTGAGAACTTACAGCCTGCATGGCCATGGACACCATTCAAGTTTTTATAAGCAGCTGCCTGTAAGAAGCCACTGAACATGTTACCAATGCTGCCGGCCAGCCAGAAGATCATGGCGCGCTTTCCGATCTCGCGAGGGGTATACCAGGAGCCGAGCATATAATGAATACCCGGGTAGAAGCCGGATCTGGAGCCATGTTAGCTAATTGAGCCCCGAAGGCTGTGATATGCCTGTGTTCACTTACTCGAAGAGACCAACGAGGAATCTCAGAGCGTACAAAGCCTTGTATGAGTGGACAGCTGAAGTACAGATAGTTGCAATGCCCCAACCAACTTCAAGGGACGGGATAACCCAGCGCGGTGATACTCGAGTAAGAAGCAAGTTTGAAGGGATCTGCCCGACGACATAGCCCACGGTCCAAATGGATGTGCCTGTCGAGGGTTAGTTGGGCTCGGAGCAACTTTGGAACAGGTGACTTACTAGTAACAAGTTCATTGCCATACATGTTGAGCTCTTCCTTCATTCCACTCAGAAACGCATTGTTGACGTTTGTTTGATCAATGTTCTTGAGGAAGTACCCGATGGAAGCAAACGTCAAGACAAAAGCGTCAACCTTGAAAAGAAGCCATCGCTGCTCCTTGGGCAACTCCCAAGTATCCCAGATATAGCTCTTCCAGGACTTGCTGCTCTTTTCGCTCTCTTCGTACTCAGTCGCTGAGTTATCGGTATCTCGATCGTAGCGACGATCATCGACCGCAACAGCAGTCGTCTGCTTGATCTCAGCCATTTCTGAAGGCGTTTGCTTGGCGCAGCGTGGCTTGGGATCGAGACAGACACAAGAAAGTTACTGTGAGTAGACCTCGTACTTGGTGAGATCTGCACTTCTTTTTTATACATCGCATCTTGCATGGTGGGTACCTTATGCAGTCATTGTTGCTAGGGATCGCGTCAATTGAGATGGGGTCCACGGGCGTTGTCGCTGCTACCCAACTTGGCCAAAGTGAATGAAACTATGGGGCGGTTTAATCGATAGACAGTCGTAGCAATTATCTGGGTCTTCTTTTCTGGTAGCAATGGTTGGCCGACGTCGGGACGTGCTATGTGGTGGGTGTTGCGTGATTCTGGGGTTGATGACACCTTTGGCTTTAGACGGTAACAATGGTCTGGGTCCCTTATCTCTGACCATGGCGCACGACAAACTCGGACCCGAAGTGGGATATGTCAACAATGTTCTGATCTCAGATATTTAAGCTCTTTGCGAATTCGGTTACCCGTTGTGTCTGAGTGTCAAATGGTCGGGCAACTGGGATCTCGACAGGGGCTGCAAGATTTATAGCTTGAACAACATATCACTATTTGAACCGTTAGCCTATTAAAAACAGATGGGGTAGATGAGAAAGACCTAAAACTTCCAAGACACAATTAGTGAGGTATTCTGGCAGAGTCTCACTCATGTTGACTATACTCAACGTCAGTAACAAATAGTTCCGCGGTAGATGGTCTAGACCTATTTTGCATTCTATATATCCGATTTCTAGCTGCATAATGCCTGCTAATGCTCGGAAAGTGGCGTCCAAGATGGCAGCACCACCTCCTCTGCGTTGTATTCGTGGGGGTCAGTCAAGAGACGGACAAAGTTGAGGACATGGCTAACCGAGAGCTGGGGCTTTGATATCAGTGATTCTCAGACGCAGAAAGGTAGTATTCGTTTCCCTCTTCTGGGTAAGCCCCACTAATAGAATGGCGTACCACGAATTACTGTGAGCCCGACTTGATATTGATAGAATCACAGAGTGAATCCACTTTTTCTGTTTTCCATCTTCCTCCTCAAGCTCGATTCTCTAGCAATAGCGAAACGCGTCACGCAACCAAATTGAAGTTCATGAGACCTTGAACAAATTCAAACGTACTTTTAATCGTCCTTATACAAGTCATAGTACACCCGCCAGGCAAAGCGGAACCATTACCAAGCCTAGTTCAACTCGACAGGGGGTTGAGCACGCAAGTCCCATAGCTTATTCGCACATCGCTCCGGGCCGGGGAGACTATACCCGCAGCATGGCGGACCTGGGCATCGTTCCGTAAGTACATATCAAGATCCATACCTGGTGGCTGAACCATGTTATGATTAGTTGTTGACTGGTTCCAAGCTCTAGGCGTTACAAGGTCTTCAACAACAAGAAAGAGGCGATCAAAATACCCGCTTCACAAATCCTGAAGCACCCATACTTCGAGGAGCACTTCACCAGAGGCAGGAGTTCCAGGACCCGACTTCTTGAAACCGGTCGTTGCTCATGCATCATCGACATCGTCACCGTATTCCTGCGTGATGGCAGGTTCTACAACCTGCACACCGGCCAGTGTCGATGCATTTGTAAGTCGACCAACTTCTTGACCCGCGCCGTCGCTATTTACGACTTTGCGATCGAGTTTGAACTTCATGCACTCGCGGAACTGGTCGCGGACGACATACCCAAGTTTGCCGAGCGCATGAAACCTACAGACGTCCTCTGCCTCAAGCTGATGTATGGTGCACCCATGACACAAGAGGCCGCTGGGACTTCTAGCGGCTCTCAACTCTCAAATCACGAGAGTCTCCGTCAGGAATTGGCTCGATTGGTGATGCCTGGCTGATGAGCCTAGACTCAATGAGAGCGGGGTCTGAGAGCATATCTCGTCCCGATTACTGTCCGTATAGAGAATGGAGTCACCTACACCTTGATAGCGAAGCAGATCAGGCCGAGGAAAAATGACCAGTGGGTTTGTTGTTTCTTTTACCAAAGCTGAGCTGTATTTCAACCATAAGAGAAAAGTCAGAGACATATGGTACCGAAGATGGTCTGATATAAATGCCCCACGTGATGCGAAGTGTAAAGGTTGTATTTGGACCAATAAGCTTCGAAAAAATGGCGTCTAAGGTTTCCACTGTCGTCCTATCTGTGACGTCTTGATCTATAATTCTCAGAATACTCCGCACCATACCAAACATTACTTGAGCATATCAAAGCTGGCACCGCAAACATGTCGATCACTCACACTGTACTATTTCAGTTCAAAGACAATGTCGACCAAAAAGATGTAACAAAAGTACGTGACACAAGCAAAGCTGTTTGGACAAGTCACTGACAAACCGACTCCGCTTAGACATGCGATGACTTCCTTCAACTGAAAGATCTGTGTATCCATCCTGCAAGCAACAAACCCTATATTAAATCACTACAAGGTGGTAAGGATAACTCGCCAGAGGGAATGCAGGTAACTCTACCAGACCATCCTTGCGCGCATCTGATGCTGACAGATAGTAGAACGGGATAACCCATGGATTCGTCGCAACCTTTGAGTCGGCAGAAGACCGTGACTACTACGTCAAGACTGACCCAGCTCACCAAGCATTCATAGCTAAGGTCGGTGGTCTTGTAGAGAAAGCCATTGTCGTTGATTTTACGAATGGCGTCTACTAGGATCAATTCAACACTTCGCTGCTGAAGCAAAGCCTTACTTTGACCTTGGTATTAAATGAAAGTCAACTGAGCATAGCCTCCTTATTTCAGGCAGCCAATAACACATGACATCAGAATACTTAGCCAAATGCCCAGAACCAGCACGAAGATAAATAAAATACCCAAACCAGCACCGCAACACGGTCCAGAGGTCCCAGATAGCTTTTCCACCTAAACATCTTGCATGCTTGCTCAATGTCCCAGTACCGATAGAATACTAAGTAAACGGACATGTCTTAGATCTTGGTGGCCTGTCAAAGCGCTTAGTCGACGGGTAAACCCAAAGCCGGGCGCTTAAGTCAGGCAAAATCCAGATCTAGTACAAGGGGGTGCTGTCGCCATCCAACTCTACCAAGGAATGGGCTCCTCTCACGACATTGAACTCCTCATTTCTCAAGACCGAACTGCAGAAATATCAATTCATCCGCTTAGATGTCGTTTCAACCAACGAACGGATTACAACTTGGCTTGGGCTTGAGCGGCAGAGAGACTGGCGCTGGTCTCAGGCAACTCGCGCTACATACTTTGGATCAGACCCATCAAGATACTGTAACGAGTGCGATAGCTCGGGTTCTTGATACAGACATTGTAGAGATCACATACTCTCAAATCATTGATGGATTGCCTCTCGGTGAGGTTGCATTTGAATCAATAGGCGGAATACCTCACGGTGACCATCCTATCAATTATTGCCACGACAAGCTTTGCGACGGGATTTTGGACAGGACACGAGGATTTCGCAGCACGTTTGACCCCAAAATACTTCAGCTTGACTCAAGAGTGATTATAGACTCTGTATAGTCTTGAGTCTAAGTTAATAACTAATGCTGTGTGTTAGCTTCTTTTCGCATTCCAGGCTGCATCTCCAGGGTCACGATCCTTCAATACACGTCTCATCGAGATAATTGCTATAGCAGCCCATCAAATTGCCGTAATTATCTTCAGTCTTGATGAAGGACTGAACAAGAACGATGGTGTCATTAAATGGGCACCACCAAAGTCGGACAAGATCTGGTGGTCACATTGCCCAGATGGGCCTGAACCTACGATGCTCTTCCACCCTTGGTATTTAAGTCACGATAGGTATCCTAACGGGGTCGCAGACATGGTTGGGTATTGGGCTGAATCCCGAATTCTCGGGGGTGTCGTGTTATTCGACCGGCGCCAGCCAGTACCAGGCTCTGGTGTGGACCAGGATCCTGTATACATTCACCCTGACAGAGACGACGTAACTTATAGAATCTGTCGTTTGACATCTGAGCAAAAGCTGCAGCTACTCAAGTTTCTTACTGCCGAAGAGCCAGGCCATAACCCTCTTCCAATTCTGCCTGACGAGAAAAACATTTACCGCATCGACCCGGAAGAGTCTCCCGAAGAAACGGGAATATACAGGGATATGTGGGATCGCTCAGAACTTCGTGAAGATGCATATGATCAAAGATTGAGGGATATTTGGAATAAAGTGGATTATCTCACTCACTGTGACAAAGGCAACGCTGGAGACCGAGCACTGGAGAGAAGAAGTAGGATATTCTACGCGTATTCTGATGACGAGTCCTGATAAGATTTTATAGAAAAGCTCATAGAATATCTAAAACATCCAAAGAATAACGTTCATGTAAGTCAGCCGCCCTGTAGATGGTATTGCCAGGATAGGGGCATGTTGCTTGCCTTGAAGCTTATGTATAACCAGGCCAGATACTCCTGGAGTTCACTGGAATACCTCGGTGATAAATGCCGCCATAGCCTGATGTTACCAGTAAGAGGCTGAGGCGCCATCAACCCTCCAGATGTGGTTAGTGTAGGTCTCTGAATCAACAACCGGCAGAAGTGATACTCCCCTGGTTGCCCTGTGGGCGAGAAATAGCCTTATAATGAAGCCCACAGTGAATAACAAAGTCACGGGGTTCGTCGTCCCACCTATTTTAACTGCGTTTCTGGTCCTCCTCATCTTCTTTCTCTCACCATCCCCTCGTCCCCATTACCATTACCATCACTATGAACAACGACAACACCATGAATGACTTTACTTCCGGCCGCGGCTCAAGCAGCAGCGCTGATACTCCCTCCTCGGCCCTCGATGAAAAGAAAAATGCCCGTCATCCCGTCGCCAAGGGCCAGTACCAGCAAGAGGGTAAGTCAACAGCGTACGTATCTGTGATAAAGCTGACTATTGCACAGTCCTCAAGATTTCTCAACACACCTATCCGAAGGAGCTTCCCCCTGCCAAGAACACAATGCTAATCCACCACGTCCGTGTCTCTGGTGCATACGCCGATGCCCGCGATGTGTTCGCAGCCATCTCTCAGCCAACTGCTCTCGGTTGGTCTGAAGTCCACTGCCTGTACAAGTACTTTCTGTCTTTCGAGCTCAGCCACCCTGATACCAAGAAGAGGGGTCACCTCACCCAGTATGGGGATCTTCACTACTTCTTGACCGCTGTGTTCTTCAACTGGGAGACTGGAAAGGAAATTGGGCCCCAACCTGTCTTTCCTGAGCAAGTTTTCGACGACTATGCTAAAGATGTCGGCCTGCTCATCCGTGACCTCGACCCCATCGTCAACAATAATGGATCCCTTGATGCTTCCGGACGCTGCATGTGGGACCAAGCCTACTTGGCTTTCAAGGTCAACCAGGAAACCCTGGAGTGGCATGTCTCTTGGGTGGATTGTAATGGAAATTCTTTGAAGCGGGAGGACGTTCAGCTCTATGACGAGTACAAGAGCAACTACAAAGAAGCTTTCAATGCCACCATCGAGAATTTCGACCAAAAGCAGAACCAGCGAATCATGGCCTACAACTAGAAGCTTGCCATCCACGCCGCTCGCAAGAAGGTCATGGAATTCCATAAGAATGGCTTCAAGATGTACATGAGCATCCCTAGCCATGAAACCATCGACATTAAGAATTGCTGGCTCATCAAGCACCACTTGCCTGACTTGGGCGAGTCCTTGAACCAAGAGCTCGACTAGTGATTATCGGGGCGTTGCAACTAGGTATTGTGGTCTGTGGAGGATACTTTCATAAGATGATGTATCCGCTGATGGCGGAAAGATAGCAAATCAGGGAGCTAAGAAGCATAAATTGGCCGAACGTGATACTGTCCTGCATGCATGCTGTCATTATTTCACTATAAAGAATAATATTAATAGAAGTATATACTTAATTTTTCATTTCTTTTTTCAAAGATATTGTAAGACTAGAAGTAAATACTTATTAATTGAATTTACTAAAATATAGGCCTGTTAGCTTAATGCTCTAGATAGTAGATTAAGGTCCCCAGCCTTCTAAGCTAACTAGAGTGACTATGAATTTGTGATCAAGCCAGGGTAATAACTGCTGCAGATGCTGCGCGAGACATAAGTAGCCAAGCTTCAGCAGAGGAGAAAGGCGAACTGGTTAATGCTGCAAGAGGCAAAAGGCTGGAGCAGAGTTCTGATTAAGCCCCCCGCGAGTTCTTAAAGGATCGATTTGAGGATTATTCGTATTAAATACAGAATTGTCAGCAAGCTCCATGAACATATTGGAGGCCGTGCTTCTACAAATCGACAAACTCGGTAGCACTTTCTGCAAGCACGCGTGACCATGGTTAAGGGTCCGTCCCTAGATTAGTAGGGGGCTGATGCTAGCGACAAGTTCAAGGCGAAAGTGTTTGACGATCCAGGCGCATCGGCGATATGTAACATGGCTGGGCTTCGCAGATGCCCATGACACCTTGTAAGCAAAGGGCACAACCCCTGACGAATCGCACCATTGCAGCTAGCAAGCTGCCGTGGTCAGACTCGATGACGTGGCCGTGAGGCAACATGGCTAACCTTTTTAGTCGCCACTGCGCGGCAGTAGCAGTTTGGCACCATCATTAGAGCAGACGAGATGATGCTTGTGCTACCACCTACAGAGTCCAACAAGCAACATGCCAACTCTAACTTGTAAGTTTCTACCTGCCGTCGTTGCTTCTACAGTATATAAATACTCCCTCTAGATAATGTGTAGCTACTGTTGAGGAGCTCCGGATAATTCAGAACCTGAGCGAAACGATGGGCCGCATTGTTAAGCCGGTGCGTTTACTCTCTCGCGCCTCATGAATGATGAAGTCTTGCGGGATCAGCCGTCTAGTCCTTTTTCGGCTATTCTTCGGAGTCACCTCAGCGGACTTGGTGCAAGCGACGACTAGCGCCAGAGCAGGCACCATTTACCGAAAGCAAATCGAACCACAGCGTAAATATATAATCTTAAACACGCGTGTGTAAGCAAGACCGCGAAGTCTAAGTACCTAAAGTTCGTTATAAAGAGGACAAGGATATAATATGAGGTAGACTTAGGAGATGTAGAGAAGTTTAATAGAGAGTAAGATATAGAGGATTGTATAGTCTACATATTAGCTAAAATGTCAAAATAATTATAACTTAGCCTTTTTAACTACTTAAAATAATAATAATGAATATATAAAATAAAATTACCAAAATAAGATTACTAAAAAGAATAATATTAATATTAATATATACTTCTTTATAACTTAAATACTCCAATGTTACTTCTTACTTAGTATTATATACTATGCAAGATCTGTTCGAACTTCTCTCCCTCAATGGTCGGAAATTGAGACCATCTCTCCTTAAGGCTTGCCACATCGCCCGGCTGTTCCCCGCCAAAATTGGACGAAACAGCAAAGACCGAACTCTTTAACAAAATTTCCTGAGTAGGCTCTAGTTTTCTTGTGATGCCTACGGATGCAACGGGGATCAATGTTCGCTGGCAAACGATGCTCGTGTTGGAGTCCGGCTTTAGCGCGAAGCTCTCCACATCAACTCTTTGTCTACCGAAAAGAGCTTCGGTTAGAATTCCACAGGAGCCAGCTTTAGACGATATGATTGTGGATCTTCCATCAGAGAAGCTTCCCTCGAAACTGCCAGGCACGACTCCGTCTGGTACTGGAAGCGTTGGCAAGTTCATCCCGTCAGCATGCTTACGGCCATTTATAGCGAAACCTCCTTCAACAATGTGAAGCGACTCGATAGACTTCTGGCATCGTATGCGGTGCATTCGAACATGCCAATCTGGCCATTGCTCGGTCGGCGGGATCAAGATCGTATCGACGGCCACGGCTCGATCACCCCAAGGATACCATCTCACGCTGGCAATAGAAACATTCGCCACACTCTGGTTATCTGTCTTTGTCTTCAAGGACCCAAACTTAACTTCATCGCACTTCCACTTGACCGCCCAAGTCTCACCGCCATCTCGGCTCAGCGCCAATTGATTGTCCGGTGCAATTTGTTGGATCAGGGGGCCTGTTGGAACGGAGAATCCGAAGGCTGAAGAATAGGCAAACTTGCAGTACTTGGCTTGATTGGCTTTCATCGGCCAAGCAACGAATTGTCCGGGAGTTAGCATGAAGTGGTGATTGCTTCCCGGGTGGTTGCACAGTATCTGCTGCGGGGCTTGGACGACTTGTGTAGGGGGTTCAAAGGGCGGATACGGCAGTGGTTCAGAGTTCCAAAATTCGTCGTCGGCACTCAGGCCAACCGCTATAAGTGTTTTGAGGCACCAGTATACAGATTGGGGAGAGTTGTAGTCTTCGGCCATGTACATATTTCTGCCGGTGTTAGTGACACCTCTACTCAGTATTACGGTCGACTTACGGATACAGCCAACCAATCGTAAGAGTGCCATCAGTCGAGAAGATGTCACTAGAATGACGTGCCCACCACCTCAGATGTCGGGCTAGGAACCCCTTGATTGCTGCTGGTGAATCAAGCGGCTTAGGCATATTAGGCACCTTGGCAAACGCCAGCGCGCCGAAGAATCCTCCGCAGGCAAACCGGTACGTGAGGGATCTACCAAATGGAATCGAAGATCCTGTTTGTTGTTAGCTTAATGTGAACATTGTTTATGTTTGTGGCATTAGGTACCCTGAGAGTCGAAGTATCTCCAGAAATGGGTTCCAAAGTCCCTGGCTCGTTGTTGATACATCTCACAACGCGATTTGTCTAGATCGGCAGCGAACTTTGAGTAAAGGACCTGCGAGAACTGGATGGCGAAACTACCAGAATAGTAGTCTGCTTGTCGTCCTGTTCCCACGGCATCTCGGCGTCCGGTCTTATCAGCAAGCTCCTGTTCCTGTGTTGCTTGCTCGACTGTCTGCCAGGGCCCATCCGCTGACCATCCGTCTCCAATGTAGAAGCTATCCAGTAGCGCAAGATCCGAACCCATCTCTTCCTTGACTTCCGAGAAAGGGAGGCCACAAATCTTTACTAGAGCAAGGTGGCAGAAGACTCGAAACCAGCGCCAGTTTGTCGGGGGCATTTTCTTGCCGCGAATAGAGTTCAACCAATTCTTCAAGTTCTTCTTTTGGTCTTCATTCAATGGCTCATAGAAACGCTTCGGTGCTGCTATGAGAGCAAACGCCAGCATCTCTGCCTCCACCATTCTTTGGTCCATGTCGTTCATGGCCCCCCAATACTCTGAATGATGGGGGTCGGTTCCCGCGATGAAACCGTCGACCCATGGCTGAACTAGCTCATCTACACGAGTTGCCAGGTCTTTGTTGGTGATGGAGTCATATCCGAAAAGCAATGGCGCTATCGCCCATAGCGGCCTTGCAAAACCTTCTAATTGTGCCGCCGACTCATCGAAATGTGCACCTGTCGCAATTGGAATACGAACGCGAGATTTTCCAGGTGAGAAATATTGTTTTAGAGGATTGATTAACGCAATTATGGCTTCAATAAAGTCATCTCGGCTTTGGAAGGGGTTGTCGGAGAACCCTGGTAGTGGCGGCATTTTAGTGTAACTCCGGGTGAGATTGAAGAACGAGAAATTCGAGTTACACAAAGTGAGAGATTAAACAGCTCAACGAGGAGAAGCAAGTTTACGGAATCTTCAACTTAATCACCATCACAATACTTCTTGACTCACGACACGATAGAAACGAGCTCTCGACAATTGAACAGCTCCAGCCTCGGGCGTCGGCCCATTCACATCCGAAGCTATCATCAGCTGATGGTGATGTCCAACCATTGGCTCGCTTACAACACTATCCCCATGGGGTAAATGATCCAGAGCTTGTTCTTGGTCAAGGATCGACGCACGAACGCCTCCTCCTCCCCGAACTCTCTCGTTATTACATAAACTATGCGATCCCTCGGGCAGCGGGCGAACTCTATAATCACACAATCACAAGCAAAATGGACCATCAGAGTGTGCAGTTAGGTGGAGCTGGCAATGGGTCTGCCGCTGGAGACCCCGAAGTCCCCTCGTGTCAAGGATGTCGGCGCCGAAAGCTCCGCTGTTCCAGAGACAAGCCAATGTGTAATCATTGCCAAAGATTGGGTATGCCAAAACATCCAAGGATGCGATATTGTGACTGACTTGCGTAGACTCGCCTTGTGTATACGACACGAAAAAGAACAAACCGGGGATCAAGACTGGGGTCATAGAAGGCTTGAACCGTCGAGTTGGTACGTAGAACGGTGATAATTCCGCTCACAACTGACCAAGATCAGAGGCTCTGGAGAACACGGTATTCGACAACGCACAACTCCCCAATCCAGCTCCTTCATCTGAGTCTTCACAAATTATTGGAGCCTTCTCAAGTCTCATTCAGGAACTTCGAGGCTTGGTTCACAACTCGGCGGGCTCGTTGTCATTGCCGCCCGCTCACTCATCAATAGCCCAAGTACAGCACGCGACACCAGGATCTGTAGCTCTCTCATCCCCGAACGATGTCCAACATCAACCGCGAAAGAGACGAAGAGTGGACAGCTGCGGTAATCCGAACATAGAGCTAGCCAGCCAGCTCAATGAGTTGGGGAGCACCTCAAGCCAATTGCCCCCTCCCGAACTCCTAGAAGAAGTCATCAACGCGTACTTCATCCTGGTTCAGCCATGGATACCTATACTTCACGAGACTCGTTTCAGGAGTCGCTTCTACAGTCATGAGCAACTGCCCTGCCTCACTGTGCTGCTGCATGCAATAGTAGTCGCTGCCATTCGTTTTGTCGATACTGAGAATGGAAAGATATCTGAGAAACAGATAGAGACATGGACCTCGAGATCCAGAAGCATAGTGCTTTTATCAGCCATGGATGGCATGTCGGTCGAGAATCTGCAAGCCCTGAGCATCATAGCCTTCACAGATGTAAGTACGCTGTATTCGTTGGGAAGCACCTCTAACAGGACTTTTTCAGATGGGTAATGGAGACATGTCCAGAGCTTGGCCTATCATAGGCTCACTTACAAGGACTGTTGAGTATCTCCAGCTCAGTGTTGAAGCAGACGACCGACAACAGGGACCCTTGCTAAAGCCTTTAACCTCCCTATCACCATCGCAGAACTGGACTCAGGAGGAGGAGCGGAGAAGAGTATTCTGGAGCATCTTCAACCTTGACAGGTAGGCTCACGCCATCTGATTACTACAGGCACCAGCTGACCGCTTAGGCTTTGCTCTGTGATGACTGGGTAAGATGACACAAGCCAAAAAGTTGTTGGTTCATACTTACTAGCTCAGATGGAACACCAGCTTGACATCCGATGATGTTCGCAGACGATTACCAGCAGATGGGGGACTGTGGCACAAAGAAGAAACAGTACTGACTCCCTACTTCGGTATCTGGGATCGCTCGGCCGCAAAGATGGGGAATTCAATTGTGTTCCTTCCAGCACACTACCCAAGTCCTGACCAAGTCGCCGAAGCACCACCTGAGACACCATCGACGAACACGACAGCACCAAAGGGCAACGACACGGTGGACATGACAACTGTCGGGGCGTTTGCTTACTGTATCGAGGCGACAGAGTCTTTGAGTCGAGTTACTACTTACTTTCTCCAACAGAGAATTAACTTCAGGGATCGTCAAGAAGTCGGGAATTGGCTTACCAGATTTAAGGAGCTGGACCTACGCCTTGTCCAGTACGTCTCACCTTTTTGCCTTGAAACCACTTACTAACAGCTATTGCAGCTGGAAGATGTTTCTCCCTCAAAAATGGAAGGACTCCAATATTTCTCGAAGACCAACCATCATCAACATGGATCCAAACCTGACGTTGGCCCATATCACTCACAATACCTCTATGATCTTACTGCATCAGCAGATCGCGTACCCATCACCTCAATGGACAAGTATCGTACGGATGCCCAGTGCCCATAGCGCAGAGACATGTCAGATCGCTGCGGCAGAAACGGCAACAATTACACGCAAGTATCTCAAGTACACACCAGAAAATAGCCCTGTTAATAGCCAGTTTGCTTTCTGTGTGTTCGTCAGTGCTCGCGCACTGCTTGGTAAGACTTCTGCACTAACCGTTTTGATCTTCGACTGATGATTCCGTAGTGCACTGGAGATTTTACAAAACAGATCTAGCCCCTGAGTTCTGGGTTCTAGTCGAGAGCCTCGATGAATTCTCCAAGAGATGGGCAGGCCCTTTGTCCCGATCGAAATCCAATTCTTCCTTGCCCGGGAAGTACAGTGCTCAACTACGCGCGCTTCATAAGAAATGCGCCGAGGATCCGGATTATTCTCCAGATGTTGTTGGATACTCAACCGATGGTTTTGTCACACAGACACCCGGTTACCTCGGCGAAGGACAAAGCGACAATCAGCACAGCAGCCAAGCTCGGGCTGGAGCAGCGTCCAGCGCGTTGCAGAACTCATTCGATAGCGGTTCCCAGATATCTATTCTCAATCCTGGTCCTCCAGGCAGTCATCTCAGCTTCCTTCCCCAGATATCTCCTACCAATCCCGGAGTGGAGCACAATTCACCGGATGAGCTATCAGCTATCTCAACTGTGCTTATGGATCAGGATTTCATGCAATTGGATCGAGTCATCAGCTTCGATGATATGATGTTTACGGCTCAGACGATTGACGATCAAGGGGGTCCTTTTTCTATGAACAACTGGACATTAGGGTGATGAAGGAATATCAAAACTATATTATAGCACGTAAATACAGCTCTTCACTAATTCCTCATATGAAATTCGGGGAGATGTATCTATACCAATCCCATCTTCAACAACCTGTTCCCAAACTCAATCAAGTAGTAATCCGCATAAACCAGTCCATGATCCCAATATCTCTTGTAATCTTTGGCATTGTGATTCGCAGTGGCGTTCTTCAGAATAGCTTCGAAGTGAGCTTCAGATTTCAAGTCCTGAGCGTCAAATTTTCCATCCGATCCTAACGTCACTTTCGACTTTTCCTGTGCAAGAGAGAAATCAAGCGTGTCCTTGACGATTCGAATCGCCATTGATCGATATCTCTCACTCAAGTCGGGTGATCCACTTCCAGCTAGGGCTTGCGAGAGAACAAGCATACCATTTGCGGCAATAATGCCCGCTGAAGAGTCTCTCAGTGGTGCGGCAGTATCAATCGGGGCGTCAAAGTCCCATAGAGGAACGTATCGACCCTTAGTGTGGTTCTCTCCGGAGACAGGGACCTCGACACATTCTGGGGACTTGAGTAGTCTAAAGATGAAATATTCAGCTAGACCAATAGCTGCATCCAGAAACTCGGGGTCTTTGGTCCAGTTGTACGTCTGTGAGTATCCTAGAATACCCCAAGCCTGTCCGCGAGCCCAAGTCGAGTTGGCCGCGTAGCCTTGACCAGTTCTCTTCTCCTTGACGGATCCGTCTTTGGGGTCGAAGTTGACAACATGGAACGTGCTGTACATAGTTCTTCCAACAGATTCGTCTGTCTCCTTTCGTAGCAAGGCCTTGATCAAAGCCTTGGCGTGAGCTGTTGCTGCCTCAGCCATTTCAGTCTGGCCAGTCTGTGCAGCCGCGTAGTACAGCAAGTCGAGATTGCACATGGAGTCGATAATCACCAGAAAATCCTCTGTCATGCTAGAAATATCGACACCATTTTGTGACAGGACATCCCATGATCGGATAGCGCCGACATTGGCGTTGTATCTTGAGTAGAGTGAGCGCGCGGCAGTGATGATAGACTCAAGGGCTGTCGACTCGTGTAGAGTCTCCCAACGAACTCTCATAGATGGCTGGATCATGAATGACATGTCGTGGGTATCTGTTCTCTGGGCATACTCATGAAGCGGGTCAGACCAAGCTCGCCCGACATCAATGAGTTGCTGGAGCAGTTGCTGCTTGTTGGCATCTCCAGCTGAAGCTTGGGGATACTTGATGAGACGCTCGATCAGCGAGTATATGGAACCAGGGAAGAAGCCACATGTCCAGAAGAGCTTCTCGCGAAGGATGTATTTTCCAGCATCTGACCCAGTCTGGGGGACATATTCGGGGTATGCAAATGGAGGGTTCTATCAGTGTAAGTGAGATATTCACATCGACCTGAGGTGTGCTTACGTTGTTTACGAGACCTGACTCTGCAGCGTGGAGGATCTTTGCTGTGATGTTATCCTCAAAAAGCTCTGAGACAATAGATGATATCGACGCTTTGTGAGGCTTGGCAAATAAGGTACCATTCTTTGGAGTAGTCTCACTGCCATTTGTGTGGCCATTGGTGTGACCGTTGATGCCGTTGATACCGTTGGAAATTGCCATGATTTGTGATACTGAGGAGTGATTACGGGTAAGAGTGTAAGTTTGGTTGAATTGTTTAGTGTTGGTTCCTTTAAATGCTAGCCACAATTGATCTGCACTTGTCTCTTGTCTTAGATCTCAGCCTGAATATGAGATGCCCGAAGCTCCGAAGGAATTAGCCCGGAGACTTGACCCGATGCCCGCTGCATGTCCTGTAGACTGTAGTCATCATAGTGGGTCTCTTTCTCGAGACGAGAATCGCGTTGTAGCTTCAGGGTAGCCAGCTCGCCTCGACCAATTAGTGGCCCCGTTCAGTCAAACTAATCTCAACACCACCAACATCAATATTTGACGGCTCACCAAGATCCTCATAAGCCTCTATGAAATCTGCGCCCCCCATCCAAAGAATCTCTATTCGAACTCAAAATTGTATTAACATATCAAGCTTAATTATGGGATATCTCCTAAGGCAAAGCATGGTTTCAACGACGCAAAAAGAGACGACTGTAAAGACCATGCTGGTGCAGACAGACGCGACCAAGATATGTCTCAGGAACATGGACATCACTAAATGGTACTTAAATCTATGATAAGAACGATATATTATTACGATGAGTGCTATGTTGATAGTCTAATTGCGCAGTCTAAGGTTGCTATACAGTCTATGATTATATCCGAATGAAAAAAGAAATAGCTATAAGACCCGAATGGATCAGGTTGTGATATTACTCCTACTCCGCCTTCTTAGAAGTCTTGGTTCGAAGCTTCATGAGGACGTAAACAAGGGCATACGAGCTGAAGACAAACGCAGCTGTGATGCCCGCGTCTCTCCAGGCGTATGAGTACGACTTGAGGTTGAGAGTCTTGAGGTAGTCATCAGCCTTGCTGTAAGTACACACCTTACACTCGTCGGTCGCATCAGGATTGATCAGATTGCTAGGCACGTTTGTAAGCCACTCCTTGAGGTATTCACCACACGTGGTACCGTTGGGAGGGCTGAACCGAGCAAACTCGCTTTCCTTGCACTTGACATCGGCTCCCCACATGTCAAAAACCAGCATACTACCCATGAGGTAGTTGAAAGGGTTGATGTAGTAGAGCCAGTATTTCCAGAAGTCCTGGATGCTGGAGTAGGGTACCAGAACACCGCAGAAAGACACCAGAACAGTGAGGAGAAGTGGATTGACCAGCGATGCGAACACCTCGTTTGGCGCGTAGGCAGCGATGAATTGACCAATGCCAGTGTAGATGAACTCATACATAAGCATGACAAAAAAGGTACCGCCAGCACGGGTAGAATCGCCTGGGAAGCCGACGGTGTAGTACCAGCCGACGTAGTAGATGACAGCACAAATGATCAGGTAAGGGACTTCCGAGACAATAAGGCCAGTCACGAAAGCAATCCAAGAGTACATCTTTGACTTCTTCTCACGGGTCTCGAAGATGTCTCGACGATGGATGAACAACGGCTGAAGCTGAGCCATGACACCGGGAGCGACAAAAATGAAATTGAAGACTGTAAACACCTTCAATTGAAGTTCACCGACAGAAGATCCAACCTGCCAAAAACTGAAGCCGTTGAAGAGGGCAGAGGACAAGTGGAGAGCGAACTTGTTGTTGATGTAGTCTGTGTTGCGATACAAGGCGATATTCATGCGATGGGTGACCAGCTTGGTCTGCTCCCACAGAGAGGTAGCAAACTCGTAACCATCGTCGGTAGTGGCCGGGGGCTTGGAAGCAGCTTCGCTGATGATGCTATCGAGCTCCTTCTCAACAGCATCGTGCTCAGGGGAAGACAGCCAGACCTGGTTCCAGTCCTTGCCTTGCGAGAGATGTCCAGAGACGACGTCAATCATGTGCTCGGCAGGGTTGACATGCTCTGGGCAAGGAGCTCCATAGCGACCAAAGTAGCCAGTAACCGTGTTGCCATGCTCGCCAATTTCGCCAAAGTACACTGTCTTACCGCCCTTAGCGAGAAGAAGAAGAGTATCAAACTGGGAGAAGAGCTGGGCAGAGGGCTGGTGAATGGTGACGAGGATGGCTTGTCCGTGTGCAGCCAGCTTGCGCAAGAAACGAATGGTGTTGTATGCAGATTGTCCGTCAAGACCAGAAGTAGGCTCGTCAAGGAAGATCAGGATGCTAGGTTTCGAGACCAGTTCGACACCAATAGTAACACGCTTGCGCTGTTCGACACTCAGACCGGCGCCGACTTGGCCAATCAAGGTATCCGCAAGATCATGAAGTTCCAGAAGGTCAATGATGGTATCAACATACTTGAGCTTCTCCTCGCGAGGAGTGTCACGGCTTTGTCGGAGAAGGGCGGAGAACTCTAGAGCTTCGCGGACAGTAGCATAGGGTTCGTGGACGTCAAGCTGTTCACAGTAACCTGCAGAGCGCTGGAAAGAAACCGGAAGCGGCCGACCATCAACCATGATAGAGCCCTTAATGGTACCCTCAGTCTTGCGTTGAGCCAGAACATCGAGAAGTGTAGTCTTTCCAGCACCAGAAGAGCCCATAAGAGCACCCAACATGCCTGGCTTGACCCAGCCTTGAACATTGTCGAGAAGAGTGCGATCACCCTGAGGAGTCTTGACAGTATAGCTGAGGTTCTTCCAAGTAAACACGGAGGTGTTGCGGACAAGACCCATACCTTCACCACTGTTGTCGGAGTCATCACCAGATACAACACCACCATCACTGCTGCCCATGATCTTCTTCTCACCCTTTGTCTGTCCCTCCTCATCAGACTGGCGGAGAGCAGCGGTGATGTGGGCGTTCTCGCGAGGAATGACCAGACTGGGTCCATCCTCGGAGGAGGCGTGCCACTTGGTGGTGAAGTAGATGGTGATGGCAACGAAGAAAGCCCACCAGGCCCAAATAATACCGAAGTTTCTCCAAAGATGCTCATGGCTGTACGAGAGAGATGCCAGGTAGTCATCGCCAGTAACAAAGTTCACTCCAGGCTTGGCTCCACCTACTCCAGAACAAGCCTGGTGATCGCCATTGGTGAAGCCAGGACCACTGGGTACGAGACTATGCCCAATACAAGGAATGATCTTGTCATGAAACTCGTTTGACAGAAGAGCATCGAAGCCGTATGCCAAGGGGTTGATCCAGAAGAGCCAGACAAACCAATCGTGCATCAGAGGCTTGCTAATGAGATATCCTGAGTACATGACTGTGGCGCTGATGAGAAAACCCGAAACCTTGGAAGCATCATCGAAGGTGCTGAAAGCCGCACCGACAGCTCTGAAAAGGGCCGTAATACACTAATGATATGTGTTAGGACTGAAGAATCAGTAAGCTGGAGTGATACACTTACGATAGTGATTGAGACGAGAAGGATCCAGTAGGTGAAGAAGCGTCCCGCCGAGGCAGTAAGGCCAACCATGAAATACTCAACAACTGAAAAGGTGCTGACCTGCAACAGAATTACAGGTATATCCGCAGCAATCTGAGCGATACAGAAGGCAGCAGGGTGGTACATGGCAAAGGATTTGTGCTTGAGAAGAACAGGGCGTCCAGTGAAAGAGTCAGTGACCTCGGACATTGAGACCAGGGAGTTGCAGAGAAGAGCGATGAAGATGGCGCCTGATTTGATAAAAAGACCGCTTGAGTCGTCAGAGGCGTTGTAGAACAGAGAGCCAGCGATTAAAGCCTGTACGACCATGGAAAGCTGCTTGATCAAGAAGGTAGGCTTGTCTCCTAGGACAATCTGGTACTGACGCTTCACACAAGCTCTGGCCTGTGAGATGAACCCGATTGTCATGGGACTACTATCGGGAAGTTTCTTATCCTTCTGCTGACGGACACCCACCTTGAACTGCTTGGTTCTTTCGTCGGCGATCGCAGAAGTAGGATAGTCGTACTCAGACTTCATGCGCTCGTAGATGGGTGACTTTTCGTACTCTGCTCGAAGAGCGCCGGCGGTTCGTGGGAAGCGGTTCTGGTGGTCGGG
This sequence comes from Fusarium agapanthi, assembly GCA_001654545.1. Taxonomy (NCBI): domain Eukaryota; kingdom Fungi; phylum Ascomycota; class Sordariomycetes; order Hypocreales; family Nectriaceae; genus Fusarium; species Fusarium agapanthi. The sequence continues at coordinate 32,766 of LTDI01000014.1, read as the reverse complement.
GTGGATCTGTCGCTCGGTTGGGACGGTGACACCGGTGAGGTAGTCTGCGACGTTGGCGCCGTGCTGGCAGATGAAGCCCATGCTCTCCATGAAGGGCTTGGCTTCCTTGCGAGGTCCGTAGTAGACTTCCTGGCCCTCATCGAGCACGAGAACCTTGTCGAAGAGATCGTAGATACCGTTGCCTGCTTGGTAGAGAGTGACGATGGAAGCGAGACCCATCACATCGGTCATGGCGCGGATGGCTTTGATGTACTCGAGAGCACTGGTTCAAGTTAGATAAGTACCTTATGGGTTTCAGTATTTCTACTTACGAGCTGGCATCGAGGCCACGGGTTGAGTTGTCCCAGCAAAAGACTGAGCCTTGAGTTGCCAGGGTTTCGATGATGGAGACTCGCTTTCGCTCTCCTCCAGAGACTCCACGAATGAATGCATCACCAACCTTGGTGTCGACAGTATGCTCGATACCCATAGACTTGAGCAAGAAGTCCCTTGACTGGACTCTCAGCTCCTCATGCGAGTTGACACCATTGGGTAGTTGGAAAGGCACTTTGAGCCGAGATGCAAAGTCCATGGTCTGGCCAACAGTCAAAGCCGGGTAGAAGACCTCCTCCTCGGAGTTCATGACGATCTGGCCTCGATAGTTCTTGGCCTCCTCGGCAGTCATGGATCCATAGTGGACATCACCCTTGATGTTGGCGTATCCTCGTCGTTTGTTGGCGATCATGTTGAGAAGTGTTGTGCAGCCTGAGCCAGGACGGCCGAGAACAAGGAGCATCTCACCAGGCTTGACGCAGCCATGGCTGTTGTCGAGGATGGTCTTGAGAGGAGACTTTTGGCGAGACTCTTTGAAGAGCTTGGGGATGTTGTACTGTGACAAGACGTTCTCGTGGATAGCTGCATCAGCAGCAATGACATCGACAGTGAGGTTGGTCCAAGTGACACCAAGCTCTCTGTCAGGGAAGCCAGAAGCCTTGTCTCTCTCTTTGTACTCCACCACTTCAGACTTCATGGACCATTCCATGTCATCATGGGACTTTTCCTTCATGGGTGTCGGTTCATAGACAGTTCGCGAGTCGTTACTATCGGAGTCCATTCTGATGGTGTTGTTGTTTTGGTGGTGGACTGTATGTTTGCCCTGGCTAAAAGAAGATAGCCTTTACCGCCGAGTCGCGCACCGAGATTTTGTCTTTGATATCGAATAAGACTCTATAGAATAAAGAAAGATAAAATGGTGTCTGTTACTGCATGTTTTTACAGGGAAAGTGGTTGCATGCTTCTTATAATAAACAACAACACGTTTGTGACAGGCATCGGCTTTACCAGACTGACGGGCTTTTTCGGCGTCCGACAGTAGCGTAGAACAAGCAGGTCAACCAATGAAATAATTGGATCTGACCCCTTTCTTGACAAGCATTTTAGTACGAGCGGGTTCTTGGATCCACTTGGATCTGGCGGAACTTGTTGATCTATGTAGGGACCCTGATAAGAATGTTCTACACCCGGTGGAATTTACCGCTTAGTCAATTCGGCCTTTGATGATGTTGGGGCCGTTTGTAGCTGCGCTGCAGCGTGCATAGTGCATTAGAGATATGGATAGTGGTGACTCAACCGCTAACCCCAGTACGTACAGAAGGGAGATGGCTTCTCTTACAGGGGGGTACCTATCCAAGCCGGATTCACATGCTTGTCAAACGCGATTTTCAGCAAACGTCACGACAGAAATGACAACAGCGACTTGAATTACAAATGCCAGCTTAGGAATACAAAATTGATTGTCGCAATAGCGGACAGCTGCATGAGTGCGAAAAGACCGACTACTGTACAGTACGCGGAAAGGAAACGGGCCTGCACATGCACAGCCAGGTTCGCATTCGTCAAGATATGAGACGGACTGTCAAAAACTGCGACGAGCTCCGACTGAGTAAAAAGTTAAAAACAATGACGCACGCAAAAGATAACGAGCCGCATCCGAGTCGGTCATTTTATAACCGTCTTTCCGACTCTGACCCCCTACAAGATCAGCTTCAATCATTTTTCAAGGGGTAATCGAGGACGGATCTGTCTATAAATTGAAAAGTATCTGCCGTCGGTAAGAGTGGGCCGGAAGAAGACCGAACTCTTGATTCTTCCGCTTAGTCAGCGTCTTCGGCAGATCAATCCATGTCTAGTCCATGTCTAGGCCGTGATCTTCACGTGGGATCCCGGTTCAAGGTTTGACACTTTGTCTGATGTCGTTTAGCGCTGACCTCGTCCTCGTTTCTGCTTTAAGCTTCCTCCGCTTATTCAGCGGTCGTATCGCATTCTTCTTCGACACCATCCTCCGAACCCTCCTCGGAGAGCCTCATGTTCCGCGTTTACGAATCTTTCGGTCGTGGACTCCCTTGCGAAAAGACCGCGATCTTGACACATTAGCCTCGTTTTGCCTCATATCTTGGCTTTTCAGCCGGAGGCTTACTCCATATTGTCGTTCACTGTTATTATTTTCTTCCAAACTTCCGGCCGTTGGTTTGGTTTGGTTCAGTTGTGGAACTGAGCCCAACGTCCAAGACTCCCAAGTTGGCAGACTCGATTTCGGCGAATTAACCCGCCTACCTTTTTCCTCCAATCTAGTCTTACTTGCATGTCAGAGCTGAATAAGTAATCATGATGCAGAAACGGGCCTGTGATGCCTGTCATAAGAGAAAGGTACGTATACGAGGGCCCCATCTCCGTCCATTCCCGGGACCTCCGCTTCCCCTTTATCGATCAGTTCCATCCATCCCTTGGCGAGATTGATACTATCCATCCCATCCTGCATGCTTGTCTTTGTAAAGGTGTATCACATTCTTACCCAGTTGGCTAACAAGTTGCCCTCATTCTTCTAGATCCAATGCGACTCAACAAGCCCTGATGCACCCTGCAACTGGTGTGAGCACCATGGCTTGGATTGTACATTTAACCGAGTGAGAGGGAGGAAAAAGACAGCCAAGGCTAGGTAGGTTCTGACCGTGGCGTTCAGCCCCGTGGAGTAGCTCATTTTAACTCGCCTATTAGATCTCGTCAAACATCAGAGCCAAGTCTGGCAGAGCGCCTCAGGCGCATTGAGGATGCTCTCTCTCATACACTTTCTAATCATAAAAACTCAGAAAACAATCCAGCCAAACCATTGACTCCAAGCTCACAAGCCACTGACCCCCACAAGGGTTCAGACCCTGGTACTGGAGACTCGGCCAACGATACCCCTCAAAAGTTGTCATTCAACCGGCCATCTTCCTCCTTTTTGAGAGCTACAGATTCGAGATCTGCAAGCGTATCTCAAGGATCTCCGTTTATATCTCAAGCCCCATCTCCTGCCGGCGGCTTCACCAGCTCTGTTTCCTATGGACAACTCCATTATGGTGGCTGTCACTTTGGCCACATCAGTCAGCATAATGGACTACCTTTACTTTCAGAAGAGGGAAGACAATGGATAACTTCAAAGACTGGCCACGAAGTCGTTCTTAATCACGGTTCCATAGATCACACCAACCCTTCCCAATCGCCTGCACCTCACGTTTACCGTGACCAACGCGCCTTATACGAACTTCCGGATAGAAGTATCACTGAGAAGGCTTTCGACGCTTTTATCCATTCCTCTTTCAGCTTGGTATTCCCCGTTGTGGAACGGGTTCTGTTCAAGGATACCATTGAACTAGCGTATCAGCCTTACACAGGCGATGTTCCTTCTTTGGAGCATCTGAGTGCCAAGGTTGGCGTTTTGGCTTTCCTCTCGACGATAGTACTTTTCCAAGACACATTTTCAGAGGTAATAAGCATCGACACAGACTTGTGTGCCACAAAGGCACGTTATCTACTCACAGATATTCTGGAAATAGCTAGCATCAACAACCTCCAAATAGTCTTCATGCTGGTAAGGACTTGATCTGAGGATTCGACTCCATTCGAACTGACAATCGACTAGAACATGCATGAGATATTCTCTGGACGCCTTCGATCCGGTGCCATGTTCCATGCCATTGCGTGTCGTATGGTATTCACGCTTGGAGGGCATACGTACATATCGTGTAAGTTACGAAGCTCGCAAGTTACGCGTTCAGAGAGGGAACGGCGCCAAATTCGCATGCTATTCTGGCTATGCTATATCTTCGATAAAGATATTGCTCTACGGACAGGACAACCGCCACTCATGTCCGACGATTATTGCGATCTCACCCTTCCAGACACTTATTTCGACTGCTATGAATACCTTCCCAAACTCAATGAAAGCCTCCCCCAAGTTTCCTTCGAGGAAGAGAGTCTCATGCCTCACCTTCCGGGCGACCCTCGCCTAAGCCAACTCAAAGACAAAACTAGCCGTCTGCTATATTCGGCTCAGGCTGCTAAGAAGTCTCATGCGCAGCTACTTTGTGACATCCGAGAGCTTGACGAAGAGCTCGAAGCATGGAGGCAATCCGTACCCCCTTCATTCCGTCCTGCGCTCTCAATCACCAATGAGTCTCAAGTCGCTCTTCAAGGGATGCATCTTCCACGCACTATGAGACATATTACTCTGCACTTGGACTATCATCATCTGATGATTGCAATCCATCGCGCAAGTGGCAGGTGTATGGGGCCTGATCCTGGAAACCCTAACGACCAACCCGAATGGGTCCCTGGAGTTGAATCGAGCAATGCTCTGGCGCTAGAGGCTAGTCGGTCGACACTTGTGTACTTGCGGGCAGCCATGTGTGGAGTTGCTGGCGAAGCATTCTGGTAAGAACAGTTGGCGCACACCGAATCCAGCTCAGTGACTAACTCTTGTGTAGGGTTATTGTCTTCTATCCCACAGCAGCCATGATCACTCTCTTCTTCAACATCTTGCTGTATCCACTCCGCGAACGGGCTGAGCAAGACCTTGAGCTTCTCAAAGCAGCCGCTGATGTAATCAACAACCTCCCCGTGCGGCGACTGACCACTTCCGAAGTCTCACATATGAAACTTGTCAATGACTTTGTTGTTGAGCTAGTCCGCCTTGGAAAGAGTGCAATCTGCAAAGCAAACATGGAACGGGATCACGAGCTTGACAGACAGTTGATGATTATACACTAAGAACCACAATTTATCTGTATTTGTATTTTGTAAATTGGTCTGGGGGCGGGTGTCGGGTATACCATAGTGGATTCAATAGAGGGGATATAGATTATAGAATGATTTAAGGACTTTTCAATATACTGATGGCACAGGAGGGAACGGGAATCGGAGTAATTTGCGATAATTCAGAATCCTGTTTCATTTACTAATGAACGGGTGAGAAACTCTAGTTGGATAATGCCCGAAATACAAATGAGAGCTTATACAGACCTCATCTCTTGCTTACATGCCTACAAATATTGAATCGCAATGATCTACGGAGCAGCATGAAGATATCCGCTTGAACAATCCCACGGCCTCAACAAGCCGATCTGAAGCCCAGATAACGTTAATGCTGTGCATGCGTCACTCAACGTCTTACCCTGTACGGCGTTATAGAGCCCTGGTCGTTGAAATAGGGACCTGAGCTTGCAGCCCATATTATAGAGTTAAGTGAATGGAATCTATTTGAACGAATGAAGGAATTATGTCGTAATTGATCGTACTGTAATCTTTTAAGCACATAATAGTTATACTACGTGAAAGTTTAATCTCTGTCTAGATGTTTCTTGTTGAACGTGAACACTGGAGACACTCACGTTCAGTAAGTGGAGCCACTAAATGAATGAGTTGGCTATTGTAACTTAACTGGTTAGGTACTCCGTATGCAATGGCAAGCTGCTGATTGTAAGACCTCAGAAAACTCGACTGAGCTTGCAGTACTCAAAAGTTCCTATGAGTCTCGTTGCCGTGAACAAGAAAGGAAGTTCGGGGGAGCAATGTCCAACTCCGATGCGCGCGACGAAATCGCACCAATTGTCTCGGACAAACTCATCTTCCGCGCCCTCCAATGACTCATCACCGTGTATGACAAATGATTTATTGAAGCCTCAATAATTATCTCTATGTTTTCGAGATTCTCTTCTCCGACTCTGATCATCACATTCTTGATGCTATAGAACTTTGAGTTTTAGATACAAAATCAGCTATGCCGTCAGCAACTCGTCAAGATCAGCTCGTGTTAGTCCCTTGGGACCCCAACTCTCCAGAACATGTCAACCGCATTTATGCACAACGAGTTCAATGCGGTTGGGATAAGCAATTAGTTGAAGGATGGAAAGAGAGACAAATCTCGGGCCAGAAGTCCATTTTCTGGATCGTGAGTTTCTTCATGGATCGATTCACAATAGCAGAAGTTTAACTTTGACTAGACGCTGCGACCAGATGACCCCGAAACTCGCGAAACACTTCAACTGCACTTAGATGCATATCCTGAAGTAAGCTTCTGAAACTGATGAATACTTGCCACTACTGACATCTCTTAGGACAAGGCACCATTGGTTGATACAGCCGAAAGCCTCAGAGCCAAACCCAGAAAACCGACAAATACAAAATTCTATCCCGTAGGCCACATCTCACTCGACGACAGAAATGAGAAAACAGGAAACTTTGTACTCGATCTTCCCAAAGAAGGCGTCTACTGGATCAAGACCTTCTACGTCTCAAAAGCACTTCGAAGCAAAGGCATCGGGCGAGCAGCCATGGACATCGTCGAGTCAATGGCAATCGAGGAGCCGCTATGTGCCAAAACCCTCGCACTTGACACCGCTGAGAAGGAGATGCAGAAGAAGTTGTACCGAGAAAAGAACGGAAAGGAGTTGGGCGTAAGTCTTGGCCGTTGTGAATGTTTGCCATCTAGAAAGCTGACACGTTTTAGTCAACTAACCAGGATTGGTACGAACGGCGAGGATATAGGCTAATCCACATGCAGCCTGGTCATTACTTAGATGATGAGGATCCTCCTGTCGATGCCGTGTTCCTACGAAGAGACATTGCATAGTCTCCAGAAAAGTTTGATGGTTGAGATGGTCTGTGAGCTTATACGAGCATGGAGAACTTAGTGAACGGCTACCAAACAATAGCATTTGAGCTTGATAAACAGAGACAAATGGAATGGATCCGGTGATCGGAACATCCACTATTCCACAAGTACAGTATACCTAGGTAGCATAAAACACCCCTCTCTAGGCACCAACATGCCAAAAATCGAAATGCACATCTATCCGCTTTTGTCTTTGCGTATCGAGAAACTGCCTGATGTTCACATATACGACTCTGATTTCCTTCTTGGCTTGTCTCCTTCTTGGTATTACTTGCATCTCTTATCAATCTGATCAAGATACATTCCTGGTAACTGAGGGATTCAATCTTAAAATGTCTAACAGCCTGTCAGACGGTGGTTTTCATGGCAAATTTGGAGTTACATGGTTTCCCCGGTGCATATTTGGGGGTAGATTCGGCGGTGTAGCGACTGGCTGGCCTGCAAAGGGCGGCTACTACAGCCATTTGTGCTCAGTAGCAGAACTGGAGTTCCTTGGTATCGATCGATTCAAGCCCGCCAACAAGTTAGACGAGCTTGACAGGGAGGAGGCTCACTGTACCAAAATGTGTCAGCTTGCTTGGAGCCAAATGGTACCGTGATCCCTTCCACCAACTTTCAGACCAAGACAAGAACGACGATAACAATGCTCCCCGCTTGTTCGTGGGCTGGCCGGCCGACGGTGGTGTTTGGGCTATACATACTACCTTGTTTGACTCTCAGAAGAGAGGTCTGGGAAGGATCGGCAACGCCTTTACTATGTCAGAGCGTTGTGAAGTAATCAAACAGCTTGGCGGCTCATTTTATAACAATCCTAAGGAGTGTTCTTTTCTTGATCTCGATGGCTCTAAAGATGAAGAGAAGCAAGAAGATAGAAGCAGTTCTGTATCTGGTGACGACATCTTCTAGTACGAGAACGAACATGGCTGGGGGTGACGATAGAGATAGAACTGAAAAACTTACGAATGGATGAATGAACTTCGGAATACGGAGCCTTCTGCTGAACGGATTGGCATGACATGTCTGTAGTTATAACATCCTAAATCTGAGACTAAGCTATTCTATCATGTCTGAGTAAGCTTCGGCCTCCCGTGTCTAAGAATTTCAATTCAAAGTCTCCTCCCATCTCGCTTTGCTACTTTATCACTCCACTGTCGTTGCTGGGACTAATGACCCTGGGGAAGCTCATAAGCCCATTCAGATTTGCCAGCCCACAAAGGGAAGGAGGTTGGATCATGTTGATAATGATCTTCAGGTAGAAATCGGTCAACCTTGGAGTGAACACAGCCCTGATTTTGGACCTTGCGTCCCTTGAATCGATCCTTGATCCAATCCATCCAAATCGACCTGGTTGTATACATACCAGGAAAGTGGCAAACTCCAGGAACGCCCAAGAACTCCAGATCACTAGGAAAATTCTTGCAAGTAGCCTTTGAAGTAGCCAATGATGCTTTGTAATGCACCGCTGGGTCTTTTTCACCATGGATGATAAGCATAGGTCCCTTCCAAGGCCTCTCACCAGGGTTAACGATTTGCATGAGAGCAGCCACAGACCAAGTATTCTTCCAGTCAGGCTGGACAATCTACTTTTCGGGGGTGAAGAGAAAGCTGCTGACGCTTTGAGAACCCTCAACCTGGTTGAAGAGAGTGACTCGGTCGATACCCAAGGGTGTAAGCCAGTCGCTGAGTTTGAACTCATGATAGACTTGGTTCAGATATTTACCAACCCAGGTAGTAATAGAAGTAGCTGGCAACGAAAATGCATCTGTGGGCGGGGCAAAAAGAAGAGTTCCTAGATGACCCTTAACAAGATCCTTGAATCTTCCCCTCTTTTCCGCAAGAAGTTCAGAGACGCGCCACCCAACGGCACCTCCCTGACTGTGACCAACATTTACATAATCAGTTGTCAAACGCTCTGGAAACGCAGTCAAAGCAGCTCTCAGGGCATTGAGAGCATCTGCTCCACCAGCCTGATAGATACCATATTGGTGAGGAATGGCAGTCCCATCCCATGAGGTACCAACGCCGAGACCAGCGTAGTCAGGGGCCACAACAGCATATCCTGCCAGAGCCAAGGCAGATGGCACAAAATCCTGATAGAAGAGACTGCGATGGGTAGATGGTGCGGCGGTGGGATACCATCCAGATGTACCGTGAGTCCAAAGCACAGTTGGCGCCTTTCACTTTCTTGGTCGTATATGGCCAAAGGATGTAAGCAGAGGCGGGGATAAGAGTACCATTGATGTTTGTCGTCGAGTAGAGGAAACGAGACATTGCAGTCGAGGCAGGGATTGTGTAAGGCTTTGGGTCCGTGATTTCTTGGAGCTTGATAAGCTCACCCGGAACCTCGGGGATCTTCAGACCAGCCGGGAGGGTGTAAAAGCCATCTTGGTGAGGACCACCATTGGCGAGTAGAGTACGGTCGAAGTTGATAATGTTGTCGATCTGGGCGCCTTCATCAATGGTCAAGTTGGCAAGACTCAATTGCTGAGGCGAGAGTTTAAATGTTGAGTTCCATGAAGTTGTATGCAGAGTGGCCTGTAGATCTTGGCTAGCTGTGAGAGCTGCGAGGGCCATAAAGGTAAGACAAGGATTTTTAGGGAACATTGCGGTAAGAAACTGTGGCGTTGTTGATATTTTGGCTTGAAAGAGGGACTTTGAAGGAGTTTATATGTGTTTTTAAGACTATTGTATTTTCACATGTTTCAACAGCTACATCCTTCAATTGGTCTTTGAATACGCCTCAATCACCACTATGTCAAATAAGGTAATACTGGCTGTAGGACTTCAATGAGAGATCTTCTTTGAGGTGAGAACTTGATTTGTCTGTAAGCATGTAGACGTGTCTGCACGGCTAAGGCAGTAGCTGCGTATTCTTGCGTATTGTAATACGAAGGTAGAACGATTTCCGCCGATTCGGCACCGAGACTGATCAGTTAGTCGATGAACCTAGTGACAAAGGATGAAAGAGGCCAAAGGAACTAGTTAGAGATAAATTTGAATACATCGACAATCCAACCTTGGGTTCGACAAGTTCTATAGACTCAATGCTGACGCGGTCAGTGGCAAGTTCTAGACGACTCTTGAAACAGGGTAATCGAGAGTCAGGTATACGCCCAGAAAGACCCCTTACAAGCCAGACGCTACGGGCTGAGGTCAATGGAGAAGGGCTGCCTATACTCAGTGGGCTCTGACACCTCATAAAAGATTATAACTTGATACATGTACAGAGACACGTAGTTATTTATTCTGACGATTGAATAGGTTCGTATATTTAAGAAGCTCATTCAACAAGCTCAGATATAACACACGTGACATACCACTGACTTACACGAAGAATTGCGTACTACGACTCAAGGTATGTACAGTATTTTGAAATTCAATGGCTATTCTACAGATTGCACCTCAGGAGACAATTATCTTTGGGTCCAAGACATCTGGCCTGGATATCATATTGGTCTGCGTGAGATAGATAGAATCCGAGACAGTCCTAGTCAAGAATCCTGACATTCCCAGCATATCAACACCTCCTCGCGCACGCACCATTTTCATAACCCCAGCACCATGACTCCAGTATGCACTCATATCTCCTTCAAGGAACTGCGATGATCAAATTAGTCTTTTTGATAAAAGTAAAGAGTAATGCCAAACAGTAGAAAGGGATGCTTACTGCTTCAGAGGCCATCAGCATAGCCAATGCAATAGTTGTATCTGTAGCGATAGCCTCCGACTCGATGGCTTCTTTAGCCATTTGGATGCACATTAGTCGATATTGAAGCTTTTTGACTGCAAATTTGTCCGATAGGCTGTTATTTGTGGCGGCGACATAGTTCCGGCACGCCACGTGAAAGACGGCGGCCATAAGACTGAGTTTAGACATTGCATTGGGCACCCAGATATGCCTCATGAGGTAACTAAAGTTCCGCTCATCATCTTGGGCATAGCATGCTGTATATCCGTAAGAAATAACGTAGCTTAGATCTATGATACAACATATTAGTCGGTTCAGTTGGTTGAAAGTCGGTGGGGATAGACATACAGAAATCAAAGAGATAGTGCTCATCGTCTGAAAGTGGTCTTGCAAATCCTGTGTATGCGTCACTGCGAGCACTGCCGATCAACTGAGTTGGGCTTGGTGGTCGACTTGCGGTCTGTTCATGTATTTTTGCTTTAGGTACGATCTTTCGGTATCGCGTATTGCTTGCTGGGTCAACAAGCGATCTCAACTCTGTCTCAGCTTGAAAGTTTTCAGGGTCATATCCCTCGAGAGAATCTTGGTCTCGCTTCTTTTCCTTCTGCAGAGCCCGAGAAAGTTTTGCTGCGTGTGATCTTATCAATCTGATACTCTTTGCATTGGTGATCTCGTCTGGATGAGCAGAGTTGATGAATTGCAATGTTCCAGGTTGAAACTTTGTCGGTTCTTCAACTGATCGGTTTCTTGGTAACCTGCCGCGACCTCTTCTTCTAACTAGCGTCGCTTGTCTTTGAACGACTGATTGATATTCCGTGTCTTTAGTACAATTCTCCATTGTTGATGAGCTAATGTGAGGATGACAAAGATAAAAGAAGTGAAGAGGATGTCAGAACTGGTCTTCGTCTTTTCAACACGAATCTGACTCAGCGGGGACCAAAACCAATCATCAGCTGATAGTATATCATCATTAGGCTAATTAATAAGCTCACAGATAAGCCATGGCAACCATCTATGAGCATCTGCAATGAAACCTGCCTACTTGTCATCCAGTCTCTTCGTTTTGATCAAGTAACCCACTACTTCTGTAACACTCGACTCCAAACTGATCCAATCACGCCCAGCCCATTTCTGCAGGAGATCAAGAGCAATGTCGTTCTCAATGTTATATATCAGTTTCGGGTCACCAGAAATAAAGTTATCAACGAAACTGCGATTCGGGCAAGACTTTCGTAGGATATCTAGACAGTCGTTCCAAGTAAAGGATGATGCGAGAACTTGAATGCGTTGCCCTTGTACGTCGGGGTCAATTGCGGCGGCGACATGAACAATCGCGACATCGGTGACGTGGCTGTAATACACTTCTTATAATTAGTCGGAAATCTCAGCTATGGAGATAATACTTACTAGCAGGGGTTTGCAGCTTTTCAGTATTGCCCAAATACAGCTGTTCAATGAGCTGAGGCGGTACGGACCGTAGATGCTTATTATCTCGGAGGTCTCCCAGGATAACACAAGGACTGACCGAGTTGACCACCCAGGGGAGTTTCTCATCTTTGACAAACTTCCAGACAGCCTTTTCTGCCTTGACCTTGGCTGCAAAATACACCGGCATAACACGATCTGATTCATAAGGAGGAGGGGCCCAAGCAGCTTGAATCGCAGCATCGTTCCAAGTGTCAAGGTTTGTAATGGTGTCCCCGACGCCAGGAACTGGAAAGGTAGCAGCCCAAAAGGTTGAAGTGAAGACAAACCGCTTCACGGATGGCTTCTTTGCTGCTGATCGACAAACAGACAAGGCCGATTCTATAGTAGCTGGAATAGCAACATTGGGATCAGGAACCAAGTCCCCAACGACTGCGACATGTATGACAGCAGCGACACCCTGTACGGCTCTGTCGAAGTCATGGGGTTTAGTCGTATCAGCAACTACAAGCTCGATATGACCGCGTTCTGCGTACTTGGAAACAAAGTCATCCTGAAGTAACCACTGGCTGGATTTCAAGTCTCGAACAGTTCCGCGGACCTTGAAGTCTCTCTTCAACAGCTCGAAGACAATATGACTCCCAGTGTGACCGTTTGCGGCTGTCACAAGAACCCAGGAGCCTTTGGAGATTGCGGTTGGATGGTCGGACATCGTGGTAGGAATTTGAGTGTTGAAGAAAGGGGAAGAATTGTGAGTTAGTGAACAGTCAACCAGACTGGATTGCAGCAGTTAAAGACTGCTTTATATCCTTACTTCATATTGATCATTGTCATGCAAGCCGGCAGAGCCAGCCTGTGGATTCAATATATGACAACCAATAACATGAGGTTTCTGTCAATCAAAGTTAAGTTTCACCCAACGACAAATCTTTATTCTGATGATATATTATCGTGGTCGTAATGATAACTCAAATAGCAAACTAAGTTGCTGGCCACACCGTTCGGAAGCTAATTAGATAACCGCAAGAAGTCCGAGAATCCCGAGCATGTTCCTATTAGGAACTAGTCAGAATATTAGTAACTGGCTGCGAGGCGATATATGCGTAAGCGGTGAACACAACTGGGTTTCATCACTAGCCAGACTCGATTCGTCTCATCCCCAACTCTTTGGTCGGCATCTTCTGTCTCTCAAGCATTATTAGCGTGACATACATAAGTTCATTTTCGTTTGGAAATTGATAGGCCAGTTCATGTTTTGTCGGAGTTTACGATTATCGCCGTTGCTTCCGCGTCTTGCCTGACTACGTCGAAGCCATTGGTAAAGGTATCAATCTCGATGGTGACGGAGAAAATGGTTCGTTTGTCTATTTTCCATCGCAAGATCTCTATTGGTGTAGCAAAGTCTACAAAGTCGCAACGATCTGTAAGGTCTGAAGAGTTTGATCCCACATCGTGACTCTGATCCTGATATTGTCTGCATCTCCTTATAATACTCGATCACTGAAAGAACCTCAAAGAGGGCCTCAACTTAACTGATGAGTGATATTTACCTCTACAACAGATGCCTGGGAGATTATTTTTCAGGGGCATTTGGCATCGTGGGCCAAAGGCATTAAAGACTTCAGTACTGCTGGCAAGATCCATGTCTTGGGTTACCTTGTGATCTCGCTTATCTTAACGGACATGGACACCAGTGTATTACAACAATAGGTGCTTCTGAAACCAGATTGGAAAGGGTATGGTGAGCGCAACAGTGGAAAGTATTATTAGATAACTATATTGCGCGCAATGCCTGTCGTGTGCCAGGACTCCGTGCATCAGAATGAAAGTGGATATTCCTCTGTTGATAATTTGAAAGAGGTCACGGTCTGCCATTTGTGTACCGTAAATCAGGCCCATGCATTAAAGAATCGAACAGCCTGATAGAACGCTTCGTCCTTAGCGAAGACCTGCTGTGGATTTGATGCATTTGCGCGAACAGCAAAACCATGAGTCGTACCACTGTACAGAACCGAAGTGAAAGGCTTGCCTATTTTAGTGAGGATGGCTTCGGTCTCCGCTTGTCTGGGCTGGGGGAAGATCTGATCCTCGGCTATATCCGTATCAGCTTTTGATTTTTCTGTTATCGTTATTACAGGCTGAAACTAACCTGCACCAGCGATGGACACGGGCTTTCTGACAGCCTCAATCTCATCAGTAGCCAAGAGACTAGGATGAGCAGTGAAGCCAACATCGACTTTCCCGTTTTGGCCAAGTGAACGAAAGACGTAGCGTCCACCGTAGCAATAACCTGTCGCAGCGACGGAGTTCACTTTGAGCTCATTGCGTAGGTAGTTGATTGCCTTTGCAACAATTGGGTCAGTGACACTAGGAGGATGCTTGGCCAGGAACTCGGTGATGTTGAAGTCTGGGGTTTCTTTTGCAGGATCACCTCGGAACAAGTCTGGTGCAACAGTAAAGAAACCCTGTTTGGCAAAGTCATCGACCAATCTGCATTAGTTAGTGAAGAAAAGGAATAGTGGGTGGACAATCCCTACTCTCGGTTCTCCTTCAACTGGATGCCGTAGACATCGGTGAGAAGAAGAACACCAGTTCTTTTGCCAGGCTTTTTGTGGCCAAGGTTGAACCTCCTGGGCTTGGATACATATAGGTTCACTAGTAATAGTCAATTGAGCACTCTGCCAACACCATGCGTGAAGGAATACTGACATCCTTGGTATCTCACAGTCTCGCCCTTCTCATGTTGAGTAGCTGCCGAATCTTCCGCCGCCATCACCCCGCTCGGGGCAATAGAGGTGAGGAGAGACAGAAAGACGGCAATGGGCTGGAAGAACTTCATTATGATCACTTGCAAGGTCGAAAGATATTGAAGCAGAACGGTAGGTAGTTAATAAGGAGGAGGGGAATAAATGCAGTGGTTTAGGATAGGTGTTGCTTACGAATAATCTAGTAATTATCAGGCTAAAAAGAGCTTGACTGTCGTCATTATGCTTGTAATGATGTTGACGTTCCTGGATTGGACGGCATTATTATGCTTTATTAGAGTCCGTGACGACGTTGGAGCGGGGGTGGCAGGGGAATATGCTTATTCGATACAACCTTATTTCAAGGTAAATGCCGCGCTTTGTCTGGTCTCTACCTTGCCGACCAAATGAAACGAAATGAAATGTCTGGTTCCTACAGGATACCTACTTATATGTAGCCTGCTAAAATTACCTCAGTTTCTAATTCGTGATTTCACTATGGTCATTGTTGTTTTAACTTATGGTGGCGCCAAGATTCTCTAGCTATGGCTTATATAAAGTCCGACAGTCTTAAAGAATAAGGTCTATAGTAAACGCAAGGTTCAAAAAGACCAATATCACAGAACTTCTCGTAACGTAAACATGTCAAGACTGTACTGCCAATACTCATTACGAAGACCTGCTGAAGAATGGGCCAATATGAAATTTGTTTGTGACACTTTTCTCCAACAGTGGGGCGCTGGCGCAACGGTAGCGCGTCAGATTCCAGCTCTTAAGCACGGAGATTCCTGAAGGTTATCGGTTCAAATCCGGTGTGCCTCATGTTTTTCTTTTTCGCTCTTACCATGAGCCTATTTTTGACTTCATCAGTTTTATTAACAACATCACTCGGGCTGAAGTTAAACCGTCAGGACAGCAAAATCAAGCTTAGGTGGTAGATGAGCCAACCACATAAGCGATTCACTGCCCCTGATCCACTCACTACCTAATTAGGCAATTGATGATGGCCCCTTGGTCAATCTCGGGGCAACAACCATTTCACTTGCAGACATTGGAACTAGGTAAACAGGACATTATTTTTATGAGTCAATTCCCCAAACGAGATTTCATTTTCCAGGTGATTGCTGAGCTAAAGAAAAAAGAAAGTTACTTCCGGAACTAACAATATACAATAAACATTTGTTGCCGTCACTCGGATGCTCAAGCCAAGGGGATAATCGACTGCTTGTGACCAGTGAACAGGCCCTCAGGATCAATCTTGGCCTTGATCTTCTTGAGTCTCTCAAAGTTTGCACCATGGAGACGTGAACTCCACTCCTTCTCAGTAAGCTCGGTATCAGCACAGTTGACAAAGCCACGGAGTTTAGAGCCGCCCTTGACAAGAGCATCCTCGAATGGCTTCATAAGACCTCTCAGGTAAGGAATAGCGTCGGCAGGGAAGACGAAGTGGTTGACAGAGTTGGCGTCCCAGCGAATCAACCACAGGTTTCTGCCATGAGCATAACCTGTATCGCCATCCTTGATGTTACGGGAGACACCGCCCCAGAGATCAAGGTAGGCGAACTTTGTCAGGTCAGTTCGGTTAAAGGCCAAGGTTGTGCTCTCGAAGAGAATCTGAGCTTGTTAACGAGAGGACGAATAACATCGTCAAAGCTGTCGGGGTTGCCATAGAAGTATCCAGTACCACCGTAAGGAGGAGCCATCAAGCTCCATCGGAAGGCAAAGGTATCAGGGCAGTCCTTACTGGTGGCGTGGTCCTGGATAGCCACGAGAGCCCTAGCACCGTCTCTGGGGCTGAGATCGCCCATGGAGAGGGTGAAGTTGATGACCTTGTCGAACTCAGGCTTAAAGGTCTTGGTAGTCATGGAGAGAATGATGCCGTAGGAAGCTCCAGCACCTTGAGCAGCCCAAAGAAGCTCAGAACCCTTTCCAGCCTTGACAACGGTGCCGCTGTACAGTATGTACTCAACCTCGACAATGTTATCCATGGGAGTGCCAAGATAACGTGAGGTGATACCAAAGCCGCCTCCGATGCTAGATCCAGTGACACCAACATGGGAACCACGAACGTGAGGAACATGGCGTCCAGCAGTATCCCAAAGATACTTGGAAACCGGTCCAACATGAGTGCCGCCACCGAAGGTCATGAGGGTGGTCTTTGAGTCATACTTGATGTCGTCAAACGCAGCCATGTTGATGACCAAGTTCCCGGGCTTTCCGAAGCCATTTCCCTGGAACGAGTGGGCAGGACCAAGGGCATTTGCGTTGACATCAGCCTCTCGCGCACATTCTAGCGCAAGGGCGACTTGATCGCGAGATTCAGGGAACGCAATTGCAGCAGGCTGGGGACGGATACGCTTCTGGAACTGAGTTGTCTCTGCGGCCCATTGACTGTCAGACTCGATGACGTTTCTCACGCCAGCCTTGTCGAGACATTTGGTCAGCTCCTCAGCCTTGCCAGGGAGAAGAGAGAGGCGAAGACAAAACGTCGTAGAGATGCCATGATTTCAGAGCTGATAAAGATCAACGCTTGAGAGAATGAGTTAACTCATATGGGCTTTTGCATTGTATTTATGTCTTATTGCCCCTGTTTGACTTTGAGCAGTTTGAGGTAATACACGGGATTAAGCTTTGGCCCTTTGTAATGGTTGGCTGCAGGGGGGAAACTGACAAACCCAGTCATAACTCATCTTGGCTTTAACAGGCTAAAAGGCCACGTTCCTACAGCACTGTTATCACTGTGATATAATCCTTTCAACCAGCAACTTCCATCCTATTATGGAAAGGTCGCAATCACTAAACTTACGACAGCGATATCATGCAAACGTCCCTGTCTCAAAGGGGAATATCCCTCAGGGGGTATGATCTTCTAAGCCACACTTTATCTGACTTAACTACCGGTATCCCGCTCCTTCTGAACCTTTGGGCATTAAGCTCCACTATTACCAGGTTCGGCGAGCCAGGTTCCGACGCTTCTGGATTTCGCTACCTTCATTATCCAGGCCATGTTCCGTTTTCTGCGGATAAGAATCTTGTTACTACCCTTTCCTGGCATTATGTTGCAGCAGATGTGGACTTTTCCGTCTGGAGTCATTCAGCCTGTTTGGTAAAACGGAAATCCATCTCAGATGGGTTGGCTTAATGGAGATTATGAGGATTGTCATCGCTGTAAGGTCTCATGTGCTGTGCTTGTTGCAAACGTCGTTAGTGTAGGATGCTTAAGAATAGGCTTAATTGTATGTTTCAGAAACTTTTCCGTGCTCACTAGTGTACCGACCGCTCCGACGGGGCGAAGCGAGTAGTCCGAATTATATACAGGGGTTGAATGTCACTGCTCTCAGGACTCAGGTCAGACTGAACCTGACCTGCAGCACATTGTTTGTCACCGTCGAGGAGTGACCGCGTAGAGAAGAGAAATTTTGAATAACAATACTAATCTAAGAAAGCGTAACGGAAAGAATGCAACTGAGAGGAGCTAGATGAGCTCTCTACGATGAGTACAGAAGTCTAATTCTAAATGCAAAGAAAAACAAAAGGTCCATCCTAGGCCTCTCTATCTAGAGACTGAGCCTGACACATATCTGCATATACACCTCCCTTAGCCTGAAGTTCCTCATGCGTTCCCACCTCGACAACCTTTCCACCAACAAGCACAAAGATGACATCAGAGTTTCGAATAGTCGAGAGTCGATGGGCAACCGCAATCACGCTGCATCCGCTTTCCCTTCTCGTCTTTTCTAGTGCCTCCTGGACGAGTTGCTCCGAGTGCGTATCGAGCGCCGAAGTTGCCTCATCGAGAAGGAGAAGCTTCGGTTTGCGGATAAGAGCACGGGCAATGGCGATTCGTTGACGTTGACCGCCCGAAAATGCTGTGCCTCGTGCACCGCATGGAGTGTTGAATCCTTCTGGAAGGGAAGAGACAAAATCGAGGATGTTGGCCTGTCGAGCAGCCTCGGCGAGTCGCTCGTCAGATGAATCGCCAATGTCACCATCAAGACCCATCAAGATGTTTTCTCGTACACTTCCTTCGTAGAGGACAGGCTCCTGGTGAACCATAGACATCTCGTTGCGGTAGAGACGAGTTGAAACATCCTTGATGTCTTGCTCGCCAACGCAGATCTTGCCAGTTGTAGGATCGTAGTATCGCTCAAGTAGAGACACCAGTGTTGATTTTCCGCAGCCACTGGGACCGCAAACGGCAACAAACTGAGATGGGTTGATCTGGGAAATTTAGCGGGTATTCTTGAAATGGGTAAATGGGAGGCTCACATCCATTGTAAGTCCATGGATGACCTTGGTACTGCGACTCTTGTACTTGAAGTGAACGTTATCAACGCTAATGGGCTGATCAAGATCGGGACCTCGGTCTCGGTTCTCATCAGTCTCTCGAACGACTGGTTGCTCCTCCCGCAGGTTAAAGAGATAGTTTGCCGCACCCTTTGCTCTTGTGAGACTACCCAAGTTGGCAAACAACTGGGCACCAGCTTGGCCCGCAAACAAGACACCCATGAAGATGAGGAAAAACTGCTCTGACGTATACTCGCCAGAGGAGATGAGTCGTGAGCCATACCAGAATCCGAGTGCCATAACCAGAAACTCGATAGATTGTGAGAAGGCATATGCAACCATTGAGATCGACAGAGACTTGAACGATTGGGCGACGATGCTTGAAAGAGTCTCTGAGTATGCCTGAATAAAGTCCGACTCGGCGGTCAAAGAGGCAACGGTCCTCAGAGCGGAAACGGCCTCACTAGCAAGACTGGCACTCTCTCGGAATCTTGCCTCATTACTCTCATGAAGTCTAGACTCGAGGCGGATCTTGAAGTAACCAGAGCCCATAAGAAGAGGCAATCCTGCAAACACCATGACGAGAGCCAGTTTCCAACCATACGCCAGTGCAAGTATGGAGCTAGCAGTTATGTTGACAGCCATGACGAGAACAACATAGATGTTCAGGCCAAGAAGCTCTGTCAAACTTGTGGGGACCGAGGACAAGGTTGAAGCCAATGCACCAGATGAGTTCTCAGTTCTATCAAAGAAGTCAATGTCCATGACGACCATGCGACTGAACAATTCAAGGCGGTACTGATGAGAGATGGATTGGGCCACGTGGTTGGAGATGTATCCGATGGTGAAGTACGCGACTAGATTACCAAGCGCAATAACGAAGAACATGAGGGCATAGAAGTTGGCATCTGATGCAGATGGCTCACTGGAAGAGAAGGCTGTGATGAGTCGGGAGAACAAGACAGCTTGACCTGGCCAGGTAGCTGCGGCAATACTGCAGGCGAGTGCTGCGATAATGATGTGAGGGAGAAGGGCATTCTGTTCCTTGAGGATAAGGAAGATACTCGTCATAATAGAGCGGTCTTTCGGCTTGGCTTCTCCATCCTTGAGCACCGTGGACTTCTCGGTTTGTGCCGTCATGACGCGCGTCACCTCCTCGTCTGTTTCGACTTCGACCATGTCCTGCTTCGCACTCATGTTCTTGTGAACGTCACTCGACGAAACTGTGAGGTTCTGTGCACGAATGAGTCTGGCATAGTGAGAGTTGAGTGCAAGAAGTTCCTCGTGGCTACCCTGCTCAACGACCTGACCAGCTGAAACAACGACGATGTTGTCAGCGTCCTTGATGGTTGATAGGCGATGCGCGATGACTACCGTGGTTCGCTCCTGAGAAACTCGCGATAAGGCCTTCTGAACGATTCGCTCGGCGTTGGGATCGAGGGCACTTGTCGCTTCGTCAAGGAGAAGGATCTTGGGGTTGGAGACAACGCTGCGTGCGATGACAACTCGCTGCTTCTGGCCACCGCTTAGTGTACCGCCTCGCTCGCCGAGATATGTATCATAGCCCTAGTCAATGTCAGACAAACTGGGTTGAAGTTGGAAGCGTGCTTACCTGTTCAAGCTTTTGAATGAACTCGTGGGCGTAGCTGGCTTCGCAGGCTTCCTGCGCCAGCTTCCTCTGTTCATCAAGGCTTAGGGCCTTCTGTGCCTCTGTGAAGCCCTTTGCCACGTTCTCAAACACGGTTCCCCTAAATAGAACTGGCTCCTAAAAACATGCGTCAGCTGAAACGTACATGATGACCAACAGCAGCTATTTTACCTGCTGGACAAGGGCCATCTGAGACCTAAGCCACTTGACATTCAGCATGGATACATCCATGCCATCAAGGAGGAAGCGGCCAGAGGTTGGTAGGTACCATCTTTCCAACAAACCTATTATGGTACTCTTTCCAGAGCCACTGGCCCCAACAATGGCAGTCGTTTTGCCAGCTGGGATGTTCAGACTGATGTTGTTAAGCACGTTTGTGTCAGGTCGAGAGGGGTATGAGAAGGAAATGTCCTCAACCTCTAGATGTCCGTGGCAGTTCTCGGGAACTTTGCCTTCGTTACTGAGAGGATCAAGTGAGGATGGTTTATCGAAGATCTTGAAGAGCTCGGAAGCTGCTGCTGCGCCGTTGGCCAGGGCTGGGACCTGTGGATAGAGAAGACCAATCGATGATGATGCAAGACAGATAGTACAACGCTATTAAGTGTCAGTTGTGAATGAAGATTTGAACGAAGTTTGAGGCCCTTACGTAAATACAGTACCAACAGAGTCTATCTCACCACTCTGATACATACGGAAACCCTGCCAGAAGGCCAAAGCATTTCCAGCATACATGCAGAAGTAAGTTGATGAGCTCATGACACCGTACATGAAAGACTTCTTCTTTCCATGAACGTGAGCCTCTTTGAGACAGTCATCGTATCGCGCCGTCATTCTGCCCTGCGCCCAGAAGGCATGGACAGTTCGGATGGACGCCATGACCTCTTGAGCGAAGACATTGGCTTGGGAGTAACTGCCCTGGACCTTTGCTTCGATAGGCGCATCAAGGGTCATGCCAACGCCAATGATGAAGAAGAAGAGCGGCACGACAGTCAAAGTGATCAATGCCAGTTTCCACTGAACTGTTATCGCGACGACAAAGGATGAGACAAACATGGCCAGTCCTTGGATAAGAAGTGACAGTTTCTCAGCAATACCCTGGTTGATACGAGTAACATTTGTAGTCATCTGGGTCGCGGGTGATCCAACATTAGCCGTATCAAAGTACCAGATCTCGGTTCGAAGAAGATGTTCCAGGAAACGCTGTCGAAGTACTTGTGTTGTTCGGATCCCGGAAACGGTAACAGTTAAAGTGGCCAGGTAGCTGAGGACGAATTTGCCTACAAAGAGGTAGACAAACCAAAGGACGAACGTGTTGACTTCATCCTGAAAGCCCTCGGGGCTGGTCTTGCCACTCGCATAGTCGCTAAACCGGCCGGTGAACTTCCCAAAGACAATAGTCATCAAGGGGAGTGTTGCTCCAGAAGCGATGGAGCAGATAAGGGATGTGAAGTTGAGGATCCAGTCGAGGCGGTCGGCGAATCGAAAGACGCGCTGCAATATGTAAGTTGTGAGTTCATCTACTCCAGTAGAAACTAAACTAGTCATACCCAAAGATCTCCAAGTTCAGCCTGTTTTTCAGGCTCATCCTTTTGTGTTGTTGTAGTTGAGTCCTCAACAAGGATCTTCTTTTCGTTGTCGGCGTCCATGTTGGAAGGTGGTGGAGAGTCTATTATAAAAGTGGTAAAAGAGAAGGAGCGAAGTTGAAACGAAGGCTAGAAGCGTAAAGGAAGGCTCGAGAGAAAGAAGTGAAAGCAACTGTCTAATTGAGATTGTTTAATGTCAAACTAAACGAGGGTGGCGTAGTCGGATACTTTACTTATTTACACTCCATGTACATCCGATGTCTGAGCTCACATTCTTACTTAGGTACGCAAGCGGGTTGTACAGAATGGCTCATGCTGACTGCATTCCCATACTTTCGCTGCCAAGACAATCAATCCCGTCCCTGCCCTGAATACGTTGCAGCTTCGGACAAGATGCCAAAAATAATTCATCAAAGACGTGCTAAATCTATACTAAATGTAACCAAGCCTTCTTGTCGTCTAGACTGCCTATACGCTCCCTCGTCTGGACGGACCCGCGGGAGACACGGACAGCCAATTGATATGATCTGCACTAACAGAATTAGGGGCATCTTGTAGGGCTCGGGACCACGGGCCCGCGCCTCCGAGGTAGCGAGGTGTCAGCATTCCCTCTTCTCCGTGAGCCCGTTCTCCCGCAACCCAACCTTTGACCTCACATTGCATTGATTTTCGCTTAGTGGGTGAAACTTGGTTCGTTAGGGTCATGTCAGGAGAGGAGACTATTCTGGCTAGGCGGGCTAGGCTCTCCCAGGTTCCACGGGCGGTACGTACTGCTCAGACAAAGCCCTCTTATCACATCATGGCTCGAGACACTGACAATGCAAAAGTGTGAAGCTTGTAAAGTCCGCAAGGTGATTGGCATAATCAAACTAGTCTCTTCATTTCTGACTCTTCTAGATTCGCTGTGACAGATCCTATCCCTGTGGAAACTGTAAAGCTGCAGGTATAGCCTGCCAACAAGCTCATTCTGTCCATTCAGATGCACGTTCAAAGCCAGACAACCGAATCAGTCAATTGTGAGCCCTTCTACTCTCTGTTAATTTAAAATTACTTATAGCTCCCAAAAGAGAAGAATATGTGGCTACTCTTGAAGCTAGACTGGCCAAGATTGAGCTACGTCTAGACAAACAACCTGAGCATCCATTGACTTCCACGCCTGCTTTAACATCTGCGCCCACGTGCCCGAAAGAGGCATTCTCTGTTTCTCCGGCTGGTTCCTCTGAGCCCAGTGTCTATGATGTAGCCCCATCCCCTGGCGGTGCATTGTACGAGGGAACATCGTCATTTCTTCAGCAATCTGTCCAGGCTAGCCAAGAGGTTCAGCGCTCTGCAGCTGCAGAGAGTCCTGAAGCAGCACAGACAATCAGCGAATCATTCAACCAATTGAACTCTATCTTTAAGAGCCATAATGATAAGAAGCTGCCTTTCGCTGCTTCGACTCGATCCATGCCAGAAATTACACCTCTACCAGCTTCGGTTGTCCTGACTATTCTACGCAAGATCAAAGGTAGGAGCCTACACACGTTGGTAAATGACTTTCAATAAGACAGCTGACCCTCTATGTAGCCAATCCAACTAGATTCTTTCCTGGTCAAGCCCTCACTGACGTGCGTCTAATTGAGCATCTATGTCAAAAGGTCTACTTCCCAACGGAACCAGTAACCCTTGGACATATTACAAGCGTCAATGGCATCATGCGATTACTCCTCCGCGAGTTCATCATCACGAAGGATAGCCTTGGTGAGGAGCATAACCTGGAAGAGCTAAAAGTGCAGGCTGAGCGAAACTTTGACCGAGGTCTCCAAACCTTTGAGCTTTTGACAGTTCCTAGTTTCGAGAATATTCTGGCCATCACTGCCGCAGTTAGTCATTTTCAGATCGCTTCTTATGTCAAGCTTTTTATTAATCCGTTGATCCATCGCAGGTTCTCAAGATCCAAAACGAAGCCGCTCCTGTCCTGGCTCGTTCATTAGTCAACGCAGGCCTCAGTCACTGCCAGATGATGGGCTACCATCGAGAGGTAACCTATCAAAAGGACCAAAGTGGCTTCGCTGACAACAAGCGTCGCCTTTTTTGGACGCTTTATGTCTTTGACAAAACAAACTCTCTCCATTTCGGCAACGCCTCGAGGGTCCAGGACTTCGAAGTTGATGCACATTACCCTGCAATACCGGACGACCCAGCTGAGAAGCCCTGGACTGAACTGTTTCGACTGGCTGTTAGGCTAGCCAAGATTCAGGGTTTGATATTTGATAAACTTTATTCTGTTGCCGGACTGCAATCCCCTGCCATAGATCGCAGACAATGGATTGATGCGTTGGTTACTGACATGCACCAATGGCGATACGAATTGGACCATGTATGCTTTGTTTCAGATATTTTGAATCTCCATTCGTTATTCAACTGACACATGTGTAGTTGGACGGAAGTACAGTGCGCTTTGCGGAGATTCTTAAACTTTCAAAGACCCATTGGGACATCATGTACTACTCAACCCTGACCATTCTATTAAGAGCTCCAGCAATGCCAGGAGTAGGTACAGACATGACATCGCAGTGCTTCCAAGCAGCAAGGCTCTCTCTGAAGAGTCATCTTCTCGCATTCTCAGGCTACGGCGGCGACAAGATGCTCTCGAAAGCAGACTACATCGACTGGTAAGTCAGCCCTAGCCTGTTCAGACCTGTCAGCTTACACTAGAAGGGCTCTTCACAACTCATCATTTACGCCTTTCGTCGTCATATTCCTGCACTCGATCGCAGCATCTAGTCTTGAAGACGTGGATCTTCTCGAGCAAGTAGTCACCACGTTCCGGAGCGCCCGAGATATCAACATTGGAGCTGAGAAGCTCTATCAAATCTGCTCTACCTTTGCACGACTTGCCCGTCGAATGGTCGAATCCCGAAACACGTCGGTGGGCATGTATGATCAGAATAATGATACACTCCAGGTGGCTGGTGTATCCGAAAATGACCCCTTGACTTGGACGGATATGGCTGTTCAGCCTTCGGAACAACAGGCCGGGACTGATGGCTTTGCGGACTTTCTCACTGATGACATGACCAACATATTGGCTGATTGGATCAACGGACAACCTCCTGCATCTGACATGTTTGCTATGGACTTTGGGGAGTGATCTTGTAGACAACTTGATTAGATGAGGACAAGCTCTAAAAGAAAGTAGATGCATCATCTTGAAACGCGTAACTAGTGGATCATTTCCATAAAATCAGGCAGCAGATGATTATGCGAGACTTTTCCAAGGCAACTATATTTGTTGAGACATTTGATGTTCTCATTTGAACAACATTGTTGCCTTGAATTCGTGGCCGTGGCAAATCCCTCATCTCGCTCCCTAGCCTCAAGGCTACTATGATAGTATCGGGATGAGATCCGCTCTCTCATGGGCGGTAAATATTTGTCTGCCTGACTAGGCAGAGAAGCCCCCAAACAATGAAAGTTTTTTTTCGAATACCAAGATCTGATATCTAGAGAGAGCAAGAATTTCTTTTGACTATTTAATGAATACACGTTTCCCTGATATGTGCTTGTTGTTGGAAATTCAATCTACTTCACACCTCGGAGCTCTCCAGTTCTCTTGATTCTCTTATTTTATTTTTCTATCGGCGACAAATCTCGCAAACCATACAAAATGGCGGTAAGTTCCTTCATCTCGAGTTTCGCTCATCTTATTCTGACTTATTCCTTGTGTCAAGTCTGCTTCTGGGTAAGTACTGTCATTGGTATCATTCGGCAATCTACGACTAATCTTGATACACAGTGTTTTGATTGACCAAGACTGCATCACCGCAGCCAATGATCTTCGATTTGCAAAGGGATCGAGTACGGTCAAGTTCGTCATCTTCAAGATCACCGACGACGAGCAGCGTGTTATTGTTGAAGAGACGTCTCCTGATACTGAATATGAGACTTTCCGCCAGAAACTTCTCTCGGCGGTTGACAAGTCTGGAAAATCGGCTCCGCGCTATGCACTCTACGATGTAGATTACGACCTTGGAGAAGATGGGAAAAGGTGAGCTCTACTGCTTTGGTACCGAGATTCCCTGATAACAGGTTACAGGACTAAGACGATCTTTATATCTTGGGTTCCACAAACCTCGCCTATCAAGGTAGGGCTGTCACATGCTAACTCGACTCAAATTACTGACTGGGAATAGCTTCGCATGCTCTACGCTAGTACGATGGAATATTTAAAGAAGGCAGTCAATATGAGTGTTTTTATCCATGCTGATGATCAGGAGGACATTGAGTGGGAGGAGTTGGTCAAGACTGCAAGTGGTGGCAAAGCCAAGTGAGGCGAGCGTTCAGGCCTCCCAGGTTAAAATGTCTAAAATTTATCCTTCTTTTTTATACTTTGTTCTAGTCAAGGATCTGAAACAATCAAGCTTATTCTTCCGGGGCTGATCTGGATCTTGATCTTGATCTTCTGATTGCGCTAGCAGCCAAAACGTGGCCAATGGCCGGTGCTAGTGCTGTACGATGGCATAAAATGACGTTATCGCCAACAAAACGTCAACGCCTTTCATCTCCTCACAGCAGGATTGGATTGGCTCCTTTGTACCATACACACTCGCCACGCGTACTTTGATCGAGTGTGGCTCGAAAACCTGGAACTCCATCATCTTTGTCCTACAACCGACAACGTCATTATTTGTTGCAGGTGCTGTAAACTTTATTTATTTGTTTGTATTATTACTCCGAACCCCAAGGTTTCTGCTTCTGAGACGGAAAATCTACCTAGTTACATCAACATTCAAGATGCCGCGTACTCTATTGCTCTGTTTTATCCACGGGTTCAAGGTGCGATAGTCGCATGTCTTTCACTATTAGCTACTGACATTGTTAAGGGTACCGATAATACCTTTCACGAATTTCCCTATGTGAGTCATGACCCACGCTAAATACGACATGCCTTACTTACACCATCAAAGGACCTCAAAAAGGCAGTCGCTAGAGAACTCCCAGAAGACAAGATTGAATCCATCGTATATCCCAAGTATGAGACTACTGGTGAATTGGCTCAGGCCGCAGAGGGCTTTCTAGATTGGTAGGTCGACCCAGATAAATCAAACGCACCTGGACCGCTAACCCTCGATGCAGGCTCAAGGAGCAGGTAATGACCATCCGAAAGAAGAAATCGGAAAAGCCATGGCCTCCTCATGACAGAGATGTAGGAGTTGTTCTCGTTGCTCACTCGATGGGGTAAGTTGATCAGGCCAAACTCGCCCTTATGCAACGGCTAAACAATGTACCAGAGGTTTCGTTGCGGCAGATACTCTGTTCCTAGCCATCAACGACAGAGCTAACAATGGAGACGAGAATGATCCCTTGTTCCCACTCATCCAAGGTATTCTCACATTTGACACGCCGTACAATGGGCTGGCCCGCTCCATGTTCGTCTATGGCGCTTTCTCCAATTATCAAAAAGTCAACAGCGTCTTCAATGTCATGACAGCGATCTCTGCAGCTGCACCTGCTAGTCTTGCAAGACTCAGCGCTCGACGTGCTGCAACAACTGCTGTTACTAGTAGTACACGGGGACCTCAGTGGAAGACATGGCAGCTCGTAGCTGTCAAAACTGGCACAGTGGGCGCCATTGCAGCTGGTGGTGTAGCAGCCTACATGAACCGAGAGGCCATCATTCAAGGGATGAAGAGCATGAAGAACATAAACAAAGAGTCTGTGGCTGAAAGCTACCGTCAGGGAATGGATGCTCTCGGACAAGGTCTGGCTTACATCAACAGAGGTAATGTCGGAAAGTCCTTTGCCTGGCTCTCAGATCATGTCACATTTGTCGGTGCACTCCTCCGACAAAAAGAGCTGAACCGTCGACTCGAACGCATCGGTTCACTCAAGGGCGTTGGAATGCACGACTTTTACTGTTCTCTTGGGGAGAATGGCTACTGGAGTGGGGGATACTTTGTCCCTGAGCGGACATTCTGTGCTGTTCCTGAGGAGAGCCACTCAGCTTATCCAATCTTCGAAAGATGCGTCATGCCCAAGGCTGAAGATGAGATTGAAGCGCACCTCAACATGTTCAGGCCTGAGAGACATCGAGGCTACGAGGAGATGACGGATAAGTCGGCCGAGCTCATCAAAGAGTGGTTCCAGAGCGAAGAGAATGTTTTTGATGACCCGAAATTCCGCGAGACACCTCCCGAAGAAACAGAAGAGACCGAGACTACCAAGGAGATCCTTGAGAAGGATCCTAGCCAAATTAAAGGAGACGATAGGGCTGAGGGCGCAAATGACAAAGATAGCGACAATTACACGGGACTCCCAGACGAGTCGCCTCTGGATATCGCCAACGCTGCCTCCCTCGTTCCCCTCCCCGATGACAAGGGTGAAGGCATCGTGGCCGATGCAGATATCGAGGGCGCTGACACGATTGAGAAGCGAACCTACCTCAACTATCTCTTCGGCGTGGCTCAGCAAACCGGCGCCGATGCCAAGGGTTGGCTGCCCAACAAGATTCCGCAGATGCCCAACCTTCCTAGCATGCCCAACATGCCAAGTATGCCCAAGGTACCCAGCTCCGTGTCATCGCTGGGCAATGTTTCCATGCCCAGCGTGAGAATCTGGGGAAAGAAAGACATTGAAGCTCAGGAAGAAAGTAGAGAGACTGAAGGGAATGAGAACCAGGCTGTCGAGGATAAAGGTGACCAGGGTAGTAAGGATGGTGCCATCGAGGGAAACGCCGCTGTACCTCAAGATGGGGGCAAAGACGGTCTACAGGAAATCATGGGGGACAACGCTGAGGCTGTTCCAAAGGCCAACGAGGACGCTGAAAAGAAATCGGTTTAGGTCGAAGTGTTCCATGAGTTTAGGTGTGAGGTTTTGCTCGACTGCTTGCTGCTCACTGTTTCAAGATTAATAATCCTGGCTCTCCTATAGTTTACCAAGATATCACTTTCTGCTTTTGAATGATAGTCCCAACTTAGCCTAAATATGTCAAGAGTCTAATTCTGTTCAACTTGTATGCTTCCCAACAGCGCGAGATCAACTATATAAACCTTCACGCACTACATATTTAACCAATACGTACCCATCAAGCGAACAGATGAGCATCGAGTCTATAAAGTCATGATGTAATTGTGCTTTCAAGGCTTGCGGCTGATAATAAAGCCGAGTTCCGTACGTGCAACGTGTCTTCCAGCCTTGCTGTTACCCAGATATCTTCGCCTTCACCTCACCCCGCTTTAACCGTCTGTGGCATAACGTCGACTCAGTTTAACCCTCGGATAGAGCCCCAATCTTCCGGACGATCCAACTCAAAACTACCTACTTCGCCATGTCTAGTCTGGTTCCCCTTTTACCTGGCCCTGCTAAGCCAGTGGAGACCGAGCCCACGACAATTGTGACCCAGACTGAGATCGTCTTGCGGAAGCGAGTCCGGCCTGTGTCTGCAGCTTGTGATGAATGTCGCAAGCGAAAGTCAAAAGTTCACCTGCTTCTGTTGATGCGAGAGCTCGGCTGACATGTGCAGTGTAATGTTCCGTGGCCGTGCGAACCATGTGTGCGCCGCAACTCGGAATGTCAGTTCGATCCAAAAGCCGATTTGCAGATACTTTATCGGGCACTGCAACGTAAGTTCACCGAGATGAATATTGACAAAGGTCGCCTTGAATCCGTTGTTTTGATGATGCGCGAGAAGCCTGAGGATGTAGCACTCGCCATCTTCAGACGGATTCGAACAGGATCGGAGCTAGACCTAGACGCTATCTTGAGCTCAATTGAGGGCGGGGATCTACTAATGCAGTTACACTTAGCCCCTGCATCTGAAGTCCGCTATCCATTCCCATCCCGGACTGCGTTGCCTGGTATCTTCGCCAAAACGAAGAGTGCATACACGGAGTCCTTGGCCCTCGAGGCGCCTTATTTTGGCTCCGAGGCTCCACAAACGTTTGATGCACGATTGATCTCGTATTTGGAGGCCCCAAAGTACATGCCTTACCACTCTGCGAAGCTAGTCGAACCGTTGCTAGATTACGCTACGATCTCTCGCTGGACGAATGTGTGCACGGATGAGCTTTTGCTACACAGTCTCATGGAAGCTTACTTCCTGCACATTTATTCGGCGTTCCCCTTCTTTCACAAAGAGTGTTTCCTACGCGGTCTTGGTTCTGGATCTCATCGTTTCTGCTCCAACCTACTTGTCAATGCTATCTTGGCTCATGCTTGTCATGCTACCCCCACGGTTGCGCACCGCAACGAGCATTGGAACCCACAGACTCTCGGCTATACATTCCTCGCCGAGGCTCGGCGTTTATTGGACCTTGAAACAAGACGACCAAAAATCACAACAGTCCAGGCCATGCTCGTGATGAACATTACCATGAACGACCATGGTGTCGACGGCGCCTCATATCATTATTTACTCCAGGCCGTATCCCTTGGAAAACTCATGGGTTTGTTCAACTCTCCTAGTGAAAACATGGAACAGAATGGGGACCAAGATGTCAAGGTCGTCCGTGAAGTGACAGCCTGGGCTCTTTTCGCTTGGCAAGGGTGGTCTTCCTACGTTCCCTCTTTGAATCTGAAGCTGAGTTTTGAAAACAGAATCATGTCCTCCATGATCCAAGAGCTACCTTGGATCAAGGATCCGCCTCAGACATCCTATCCGAACCCCGCCCAATGCCCATTCTGGTATGGCGATATCTGGGTCCGATACCCCTCAAGCCGAGAGCCTATCGCAACCAAGTATTACCAAACGTTCAAGGCATACTTGGAGTTCTGGACCATATTCAATGATATCGCCGGAGTTTTGTTTAGTCCTGTACAAGTCCGATCACTTTACCTCGGCCAGGCAGTCGAGTTCTATGCTCGATTGCGGTCCTGGTTCGATGGTCTCCCCGATGACATGCATCCAGGGAAAATAGTCCTGCCTTTTCAGCTAAAGCTACAGTATGTAACTAACGTTTACTTTACTTTTTGCTGACCGCTGTAGTATCCAATACTGGGCTCTTGTGATGGATCTCTTTAAGCCCTATGCAGGCTGGGACGATCTCACGAAAGAACTTGATCAGACGCCCTCTGAGATATATCGAAATGCTCGAAGGAACCAAGAGCTCGTGCTGCGCATTTATTACTTGCGTCACGGGACAGAGACTCACGACTGTTGGCTCTCCATGTTCCTTGTCAGGCTTGGTTTTATCGCACTACAAGAAGTCGCATCTTCGTCAGACGAAAACGACTCACTTGCAACATTGATCTTGGCGCTCACAACCCTCGACAACCAAGGTAAATGTTATTTCAAGGCAGAATTCACTCTACGAACGATCTGTTTACAGATGCGTTCTCGAGACCTTGAGACCTTCAAGCAGTTCGCGACCTTTCAGGATCTCGATATTCCCGAGGCCATAGCGAGTCGCATTGGCCTTATCAAATCAAACTGGCCTGTAAACATGGGTTTTGCCAAACAAGAGCGGAAGAACATCCGCGAAGTAGCTGCTGAGGCCATTGGGATGAACTTGATGAACGATGAGTAGCCCTGTACCAGCAGGACGGTAAACTTGGAAAGGAAAGGAACAGGTAAATCTATCAGGATTGACACACCAGATCTCTGCACCAATTCCTAGATTGGGCGTCTTGGTCAGCCAGTACAGCTAGAAACCCGAAAGCCACTTGAGGGGAGATTATTGAAAGAAACACAAGCTTATGATAATGACGATACTAAAAGGTTCACCAAGATTAAGCATGATTATGAACGTATTATAGGTCTCTGGTATTATTTTAGAAAGTAAATATTAATAGTAAAATATAACCGCTTTATAGATAGAAGCTTAGGCTCGCCTTAACTATAGCTTAGGTAATACTTACCTTAGTTATAAGTAACTTACTAAAGCTAATAAAGTACTTTTAACTATATAAATATAAGTACTTAATATTGTGTTCTTTAGCGTAGTGTATAATGCCATAATATAAGTAACCTACCTACTACATGGCCCCAGTCTCTACACACCTAGCTTATACTATTATAATAACTTTAATTAATAATATCTTTATTAATTTATATAAAATATTAAATAGTATAAAATAAATTTATAATCTATTATTATTAGGGATTATAATAGTCTTATTCTTTTTCTTAAATTCCTTCTTTTTAGTATCCTTTTTATATTTCTTTCTTTACTTTTTAAGCCTATACTTCTTTAACTTATAAATCTCTTTAGGACCTAAATAATAGGCCTATAGTAACTAAACTATATAATTTTTTTTTTTAAGTTTATATATTAGCCTTAAAAGGTATCTAAGTATCTCTAAAGTTTAGTATAATTTAAATATTTAATACTTTCTAGATAGTAAAGCTTTATTAAGTTAATATTATTAAGTTAGCTACCTTAATTATAGCCTAAACCTAACTATATTTAAGCTAGCTAGAGAGCCTTACTTACTCTTTAGCT